>JANHZU010004099.1:0-12540 GCA_032468055.1 Acrochordus granulatus | reverse complement strand
TCTGGCAGAGCTCTCATCTTCATTAGAGCACACAAGCCCCCCAACCACAGCAAGGTGGTGCCTCACTGGGGGGTGAGCATGATGAGGGTAGCATAAAACTAGAAAGGGTGATAGAAATGTGCTTAGTAACTCATTTTGTCCATCACAAAATGTGGGAGTTGCAGGATTGCCTTGCAAGGTAGTATTAAAGTAAACTGGTATTAGGCATAGCTGCTACTTATTTACTATTAAATGCATGTGTAACTATTTCATGCTTGATTCAAGACAACCTCTGAGAGAAAGGCACTTTCGGTGGGAGAAAGCCCTTGGGAGTCCTTCACTTTTAAATCACTTGGGCCTGCTGAATATATGATTAAGAGAGAGAGGTTTAAATGGGATGCATCATCTCTATAGCACACTTTGGTGAGAGAAGTTAAGATACTGGGCTTGTCAGCCAGAAGGTCAGCAACTTGAGTTCGAGACCCAAGAGCCACCACGTAATGGGATGAGTTCCCATTGTCTGCGTAGCTCCTGCCAAACAAGTAGTTTGAAAGCATGTAAAAATGCAAGTAGATAAATAATAAAGGAAGCTGTAGTCCTGAAAAGAGAATTTATTGAATGCGAGTAGGCTTTTGCTGGTTTTTATAATGCTTAAAATATGTCTCCTTATTCAGTTTATTCTAGGATTCCAGCTAGATTCAGAAAATGAATCCAATTGCTATAAGACTGTTTGATAATCAGGTCCTTTCTCATTTTGGTAAGCAAATGGTCTCACTAATGAGCAAGATATTTCAGCTAAGAGAAAGGACAGATTCTTCTCTCCCCATTCAGTCCACTTACTGCCTAATTAAGGCCAGTAATTAATGTATGACCTTTAAGCCATTGTAAAATGGAACCTTCTCAGTTGTTAATCATGTTAAATAGTAAAATCAGCAAAATTTGCCTACTGGGAAAATCAAAGCTTCTGCTCAGTTCTCTATGTGTAGGAGAAAAATGCCACCGGAAAGAAATTTAAAACAGCACGGGAAAGATTAAAGTATAAAGGAGTAAAGCAGTCATAATATAAGACACATAAAGATACTTCCTTAACATGCCTACTTGAATATTTACACAGGTGGATGAGTTATTAATATAAAAACAGTGAGAGTCAAAAAGCTGAGACAGAAATGATAAAGCAAATTTTCCCAGTCATATACGAAAATGATATATAGTCATGAAAAAATCTAGCAGAATATGGATGGAAATGCATACTATTCTCTTTTAACTGTTAAATATAAATTGAAAACGAGAAAGCTTTATTGAAATGCATTTTCTACTATGTAGTCCATAGGTTTGTTTTGTACTTCAAATTACATTATAATTAATATTTAGCAAGTAGCATACGCATTTCGTACTGTTTTTCCCCACCTTTTCCTTTTCTGTATTAGAAACCTTATTCCATTTTTTACCGAAGTCAAAAACTATTATATTGCATCTAAAAAACTCATATTATACTAAAGCAATTTTTGGAGTGGGGATTGGGAGATTGCTTATCAACATTACAGTTATTGGAAGTTACATAATTGCCCAGTTTAAAAGAAAAGATGTCATTCCACACATCTCCCACATGCTCCATGACAATTTTTTTATTACATTTCTTTCGAGCTCCCCTCAGATTTTTGCACAAATTTCACTTGAACATAATGCATTGGATGCATTTCCACATAAAAATAATGTTTTAAAAACTACAATATGTTTAAACCTCACTTTGGAATTAGTCCTTAAGAAATATTCCCAGCCTTGCTAGGCCTTTTTCAAGTCTTCAGGAAGGAGATGGGTGTGAGTTGCTATCTTTTTATGCCTCTGCTTCCAACTAATTCAGTATTTTTCTTTGGCAAAAAAGTAACGATGTAAGAAATGTTCTGTTTGATCAATTGGATATATGAATTGATCCATCTAGTACATTATTCTGTTATCCAATATCTGTTATCACATTCAGGAAAGTGAGAAATATGGAAAGGAAGAACAGAAGAAAAGCCTTATTCTCATCACATTCTCCCAAGCAGCTGGTATTAAAGGAATGCCATATTTAAATCCGGTGGCACAAAATGCCATCATGACTAGTAGTCCTGGCTGTACGTAGCCTCCATATGTGTGTCCCATTCTCTTTTAAAACCATCCGAATGGATGGTCTTCATCAACACTAATGGCAGCCAATTCCATAATTTAACCATGTATTCTGTAGAAATATTGTATTGGCCCTGGATTTTCCTGGATTTAATTGTAATTAAATAAATTAATTAAATTAAATGTTCAAATATTATAAAAGAAGGAGAAAAAACTCTATCCATATTTTCTATTCTATTATTATTTTTTTATGTCTGCATCATGTACCTCCCTTCCTACTTATCTCTAAGTGAAAAAGCCCCAAATCAGGAAAATAAATTGTGTCTTTTAAGAGAACTTTTATATTTAACTGACTAGCTTTTCCCATTCCACATCATATAGAATTACATTTTATTTCTATTGTCCTGACATTTTCCGAATCACCTCTTTCCACTTCCATTATAGTGCTATCCTATAATAATTCTAATTCATGTGACAAAATTTAGAAACAGAAAACAGAGGTTTAACCCTATCTGTAAAAGTATAAACAAAAAGCAGAAATTGAGAGAAAGTAACTCTGCTCTATCTTCCTTTTTTTTTTACCCTTTGGTCGTTTAATCATCTACTGCTCCATTTTTTCCTTTTATTCATGGAATAGTTATCTTTAGATCTGGATTGGCACAGATATTTTGCTGCCCAAGGTGAAGAATAAGGTAACTTTATATTCTACAATATAAAAATAACTTTATATTCTACAAATACCCACAAAAGTATTTGATAATTCTGTTCAGTTTTTTTTCCTGCAACATCTGGTCAGCCTTGAGTAGGCAGAGTCAGTCATGATGAATTCTTGGATGGCTGATCAATAGGAAACTCATGGTGATAGGCTAGACTGGAAAGATGGAAGAAAAATCCCCGAGAAAGACAATAATAATCCACTTCTGCATTGTTTCCAAGAAAACTACATGGATTTTGGGAAGTGTCTACAGTCAAGCTAAATTTCAAGGTGATCTATCTATATTTGCAATTTTATCCAGAAATCAAATAGAAAGAGGTTCATATTTTAAAAGTTCAAACATGGGAAGAAGGCAATATCACAAATTCTCCATCCAGCCAAGGACTTTGATATTTTTTATTTACAAAACATGGTTTGGACCTCTACTGTGGTACTGAATTCCAAATTACTGTATATGGCAAGCAATTAACAGAGGGCCATTTCCATGCTTTGAGTACAGGTACCCAATGAGTGGAGAAAGTTGAAGGAATTTCATTCAGCTTATTTTAAAGAAAAAAAAAATGTATGTGATTCAGGGCTGACTATACAGCGGCCATAGTTTTGATTTTAGGGATCTTACATCTGTTACCTCAACACTTTGCCAAATAAGAAAAATTGTCCTAGCTGGAGTGCTGACTGATAGGCTTCTGTTATGTAGACTGTGGTCTTATCAGTGAAGTCCAGATTATGGAATGATATGACTTAGTGCCATCATGTACTGAGTATCTATTGGAAAATATAACATTGTACCAGATTTTTACTGCTATGAACCATTAAGGGCAATATGTACGGTGACAGCTGACAGATGGATTCTGCATTTTTTATTCCATTTCCTTTCCTGAGAACTGTTTATCTTTCTGTTTCTATGTAATATATCTCTAGAAAGCCAGGCTGGTGTAGTAGTCAAGACATCAGGATAGAAACCAGGAGATTATGAGTTCTAGTCCTGACTAAGGCATGATGACAGCTGGGTGACCTTAGGCCAGTCCTTTTTTCTTAGCCCTAGGAAGGAGCCAATGGCAAACCACTTCTGAAAAATCTTGACAAGAAACCTGGACTTGTCCAGACAGTCTCCAAGAATTAGACACAACTGAACAGAAGAAAAAAAGCCTCCTAATGGTTAGGCTGATGTTCTCTGGATCATCATAACTTCTACTTCTGCTTCTACTTGCTCATTCCAGCTGTAAGGTAGCACATTGTAACTGCTAACTAATAAGGTACTTATGACGTTTATCATACAGCATAACCAACTTGTCTACCTCCTTCCCCCACTCTTCTCACCCCAATTTTAATCCTATATCAGTCTAGCCACTCTATATATCTGATGAAGTAAGCTCATCCCTTTTAATAAAATGTGTTATTTGGAAAACCCCTAATCAGATTCTTCCTGACTTTTCGGCATCATAGATTAACATGGTCCTCCTTCTACAATGATTTACGTGATGTCACTTTCCCCCCCCAAAAATGCCCTCTTTGTACCCTAAAAGTTTTGATTTAGATAAATTTCTTCATGCAACACCATGCTTGAGGGGGAAAATTGGCAAGTGCCTGATATTAACTGAGACCAAATCAAAAAGAAAAGTAAAGAACCTAGATCTACTTAGAAATAGTAGTAAATTCTTTATTGATCTTAGTGGGAAACAAGTTAATTTTTAATGACAAAGATTAAAAACAATGAATATCAAGCTCATAAAAAATAAAGCACTTACTTGTGTATAACATACAGTACAAAGATAACATTTTGAAGGAAGAAAAAGGGAAAGTACTAAAATGATGCATTAAATATTTCTATCACAGCAATATTGAGATATTGTTTTTAACAAATGTCACACTGACACCCATTTTCTAAACTACTTGACTAAGCACAGTTTCAAAGAATAGCGCAGCAGTAGCTGATTACTTCTGGTTCTGCCAAGTATTAGAATATTATTTAACATAGATGTAAAATCTATGACAAGGGACTGTTTATATGAATGCACAGGGCAAAAAAGCCATTTGATGTTTCTCCTTTGCTTGCTTCAGTGCAAGAGTTTCCCTGAGATACAGAAAGTCAGAGCTTTTCCAGCAACTAGATTATAATTTTCACACAACTTAACATTCATGATGGATTGTTATTGAACACTGCAATATTAGTCTTATTTCTTTTATTTACAAATATAACAGAACCATGTCTTCTATTCAAGAGAAGAAATACTAATTTGGACACTACAATGAAGCATTGATTTTGGATTAGCAATGGAGAATAAAAATAACTGCAACATATCCAATTACTTAAAACATCAAGTTATTTTTCTGTTCAAACATTTCTTCAAACATTTATTTTCAAACATTTAGTATAGGAAGATCTCGACATCATATGAGGTCTAGAGGATTTGGCTCTTGGCTCTATTTCTTTATTTCATGAAAAGCTTGCCATCACTGGTAAGTAGGACTGCTTGCCAGTGGCATGAATGATATGGGAGCATGACATAATACCTAACTACACCTCTTTAAACCAAGAAAAACATATTTTTCCAAGGAAATATAGCTACCCTTCATAATTATTATGCAATCCCAGGAAGCTATTGCAGCTATTTTAAGTACTGACATGAATGCAAAATATCCCTGCTGTGGAAATCCGTGAAAAACCTATTTCTTTACTAATGCCATAGTATGACTTAGAAAAGGGATGGGCTGTTTATCATTCCTAGCATTTCAAATTCTACAGAACATATCACTTGAAGGTATCACCTGTAAAGAGCTTCTCAGACAATGTTCCATGCCAATTCAACTTAATTAGTTCAAATAGGGCAAATTTATGAGTTGAACAACTGAACTCAGTGAAACTAAGGAAGAGATTAGTTCAATCCTGAGGTGCTTGGGACTAAACACACACACACATATGGGTCAGGTAAATATAGTTGAAAATATTAACAGAATGTTAACTCCTGCTTCCAGAAGAGAGGCAAAGTGCATGGAAAATATGCAGAAAAGGATAGAAAATCTGCTCAAGTGAGTTTTTTTCTTTTCTTAATTATTGGAGGTAAGACTTAAGTTGTAACAACTACTCTTTTGTAGAAGCTGAGAGGATTTAAAATGCTGACCTGGAGTTTCACTAAAAGCCATTATTTTCTTTGACAGGAAGCATAGTATATAAACAGAAAATGTTCTATAAGCAAAAAAACAGAAAGCAGTCCATCATTTTACAGAAGAAAATCTGGGAAGAGATGGCATCAGATTTGAAATTACAGAAGGCATAAGTTTGGGAATCAGTCTTAATGGTCAGATATAATCAAATGTTCATAATGACTGACATTTATGAGTTATAATAAACATTTACTCCAAGCCATGTTGTATTCAGTCCCTGGGAAGCTACCTCCAAGTCATGTCTGCTAAGGTGCAGCTTGACATGACTGTTTTTCTGCACTCATACACTGATGGCACACAGAAGGATGAGTTAATTATCACAGAGAGCTTCTAACTCAGCCAATTATAGCTAAACAAAGCCTGTGAGAGAAGTAGAAAGCCAATTTGACTGGGAGTCTAAAAATCCAGAGGCTAAAAATAGAACTGTATGGTTTTAGAAAGAAACAGAGGACAAAGACTGGAAAATTCAGGAAGCTTGAGGGAAATGGAATTAGTGATAGAATTAGTGATTCGTGAATGAAGATAAGTTTGAAAATTAGAGAAATAATATCTAGATATCTAGATGTCGAATTATTTCAGAAGGAGACAGAATACAATAGCAAGTTTAAGGGTAAAAGGTTGAAAAATTGAAACAGTTTAATAACATCGAAGTCAATAAAAGGCACACAGAGGATAGGTTTGGGAGAGGAAAACTTGGGCAGTGAGACTTGAATTTTTTGGCTATAACTCTGTTTTTAGGAAATCAATGTCTCTATGTTATAAAAGGCAGAGCTTTATTATCTTTTCTACTGTTGAAGAAAATATATTCAATTTTTTTACTGTTCTCATTTGATTTCACAGAAAAGAATTCAAAAGCCCTTTCAAAATAGATGCAAATTTTAGTGAAATTTCCTGATTGGAGTCTGGTATTCTGGCCTGATTTAGTTATGAAGTCCTCAGGGGGATAGGTTGAGTTTCCTGTCTTTTGTTAGAGAACCACTTCTCACTGTTCTGCAACCTTGTTGGCTTCCCATCCTTAAATTCAATCCATAAGGAAAGTGTCATAAGATAATTCCTCTCTTTGGACTTGTCTGGGAAGGTTTAGCAACCAAGGTTCTACAAACAATGGAAAAATGATAACTGCAAAAATACTAATAGCACTTCTCCCTTAACAATAAAGCAATTCAGAAACACCATCAAGAAATTCCCAATTAACTTAAGTGCATAAAAACAGATTTCAACATAGCATAAATTCACAACCTTCTTACCTAGTGTGGAATGTGAAAAAACTTGGAGAAAGCTTAGCAGTCCATTTGCAAGTTTCATCTTCTTACCTATTTTATTATTCTTTATATCTATTTTTAAAATGTTTTTAATACCTATTACATTCCTTACATAGCTATATTCCAGCAAAGCAGCATTCTTGGCATCTGTACAAAAGCTAATATTTTATATTTGTTTATGGGTAAAAAAAGGGGATAAAATAAAGAAATGAAAATACTTATTTTAAAGGAAAAAATAACAAAAAGAATGTGAACTGAACATCAATACATTTAAAACTGGGGAAGATATCTGAGACAAAAAAGTGTTACTATTTCTAAATACAGTGATTATGTGGTATTTCAGTGCTACACGAACTTACATTTTATTGCCCCTATTTTATTTATGGGTGTGTAATGTATTTTGATTTGAATCTAAATAAACATATGAGGAATCAAAAGTTTAGCCAATCCATTCTGGACATGTGATTCAGTCAAACTGAAGATCAACAATTTTGATTGTTTCAGGTTTTGGCTGAAACGATGTCTGCAGGGGTCTTATAGGAAAGTCATGAAAGACTAATGCCCTTTGTCCCTCTCTAACTTCTATACCTGACATCCCACATGGCAGCAGTTGGCATCTCAAGGGAAGTCCTTCTCTTAGCCATTGCCACTGAATTCCAGCATGGCATATCCAACCAAATTTCCTCTCTCCCGTCAATCTTCTCAGCCCTTTTCATGCCCTATAATCCCTTGCATGATGCCATCCCAAATACCCTTTCCTATTTTTTCTGTACTCTCCTGAAACACTTTTGCCAAAAATAGACCAATTTTTGGTGTTTTTGTTTCAATATGCACATGGACCACTCAAAAATAGTTGTTCCATTCACAGAAGAGTTCATGCTTAGAATGTCTGTACATTACTGATTTTATTCTACCCTTAAATAAACTCCATGGCAGTTATTGCCATTTCTTGCTTTTCAGACCTTCAAATAATTTAAAAGAAGTGAGATTGTTTCAGTGGATATGCCACAGATGGACAAAGTAAATTGAATCTTATTTTGTGGTAACTATCATGTATAGGTTTAATTCAGGTAAGAGAACCTTTTTGTGGCTCAGATTGGATGTTCTTCATTTGTTTTTTATCTTACTTTGGCAGAAATTACATATCAATATTGAGCAATTTATTGCTGAATTTATGTGGAATGATTTGGGAAGGGGCATACTAAAAATATGTCTGATACCAAGGTAGGCTTTCAGAGGCAGTCTTATGGAATTGTTTGAGGTTCCATGAAGAGACAAGAGAAAGCAAGGGAGTTCCCGAAAAACATCTACTTCTGCTTCATTGACTATGCCAAAGCCTTTGATTATGTGAATCACAACAAACTGGCAAATTCTTTAAGAGATGGGAGTACCAGACTACCTTACCTGTCTCCTAAGAAACTTGTATGCTGGTCAAGAACCAGAAGAATGTTAGGTTAGAACCTAACATGGAACAACGGATTGGTTCAAAATTGGGAAAGGAGTATGACAAGGCTGTATATTGTCACCTCTTATTTAACTTATATGCAGAGTACATCATGCAAAATGCTGGGCTGGATGAATCACAAGCCAGAATTAAAATTTCTGGGAGAAATGTAAACAGCCTCAGGAATGCAGACAATATCACTCTAATAGCAGAAAGTGAAGAGGAACTCGAGAGCCTCTTGATGAGAGTGAAAGAGGAGAGTGAAAAAGCTGGCTTGAAACTTAACATTAAAAGAACTAAGATCATGGCTTCTGGTCCCATCACTTCCTTGCAAATAGAAGAAGTGGAACCAGTGACAGATTTTATTTTCTTGGGCTCCAAGATCACTGCAGATGGTGACTGCATCCATGAAATTAAAAGACGCTTGCTATTGCAAACCTAGAAGATGATGATGATCAGCTGCTCAGTTGTGTCCAACTATCAGAGATCCTATTGGCCAAATCTTGCCACACTTTTTCATCCAGTGCCACTTCTTTCAATTGCAATATGCTCCAGCCTGAATCTTCTTTGATGGAGTCTAGCCACCAGATTCTTTGGCAACCTGGTTTTCTTTTGCTGCTAAGCAATCTAAGCATAATTCCCTTTTCTAACGAGCTCGATTGCATGACGTTGCCAAAATAAATGGGTCTCAGTTTTTTTATTTGGTCAACTCAGGTTGAATCTGCTTTGATATGTTCTAACGCTTGCTTGTTTGTCACCTTTACTGTCGAAGGAATGCACAGGACTTTCTGCCAACATCACAGTTCAAACAGGTCAGTTTTCCTCTTGTCTAACTTTTTCACTGTTTTTTCCAATTTTCACAACCATAGGTTGCTATAGGAAAAATGCTCAGACTAATCTGCATTTAGTTGCTAAGCTGATGTTCTTGTTTTTCCACACTCGATTCATGCTTGACATTGCCATAAGGCCTAATGAAATTTGTCACTTTATTTCTGGATTGCATTCACCGCAGTGCATAATCAGTGACCTCAGGAAAGTGAATTTCTCTACACATTCAATTTTCATATTATCAGCTGCTATATTGATGGCTTCATTCCAATCAGTCATCAAGATCTTCATCTTTTTGATGTTCAAAAGGAGACAACACACTCAAAGACTTTTTTTGTAGTCAATAAAGCACAGTCAAACTTTCTTGAGATTTCTCCATAATCCAGTACAAATTTGCAATATGGTCATGAGTTCCCCCATCCTCAGTGGAAGCCTGCTTGGAGTTCAGTTCTCTTTCTATGATAGATACCAAGTGTCTTTGTATAATTTTAAGGAGAATTTTATTAGTATGTGGTATGAGGGCAATTGCATGGTAGTTGGAACAATCCTTTGAGTTGCTCTTTTTTGGAAGGGGAATGAAGATTGAGGGCTTCCAAGTCTTGGCCATGTGTTGGTTTTCCAAATTTTCTGGCATAAGGTTGTAATGGTTCTGATTGGTACCTGCTTCAGCAACTCTGCAGAAACGGTATCAGTACCTGATGCTTTGTTGCCTGGCAGGTATATAGTGCCCATGCTATTCTTCCACAAGAATGGCTGGTTCAGTTTCAATTTCTGTCTCATTTTTCACATTATCCTAGGTGATTCAGTCCCACTGCTTTTGGTGTAAAGCTCTTCAGTGTATTCTCACCATTGTTCTTGATGTTTTGTTGATCAGACAGTTCTTTCCCTTCTTTGTTTATTATGATTGCTTTGCATGCACTAAATCTGTTTGAATTTAACTTGAGCAAATGTGTTCCTGGTATAAAACTTCTTGCAATCTTCTTCTAACTGTGTGCATTTCCGATCCCAAGAAGTTTAATTGTCCTTTCTGGCTGCCATCTGAAAATCTGCATTTAGTTTCCTTGCTTTCTCCTGTTCACCTGTTGCTTTGGCTATTTTAATATTTTTCTAATCAGCTATATTGATTATTTCATCAGAAAGCAATCTGGATCTTTTCTGTGGCTTCTTCCTTTGTATGTGTTTAATTGCAGTTTCACCAATGTTTGGTTGAATGTCCTGCCATTCGTTCGTCAGAAAACTTTTCAGCTGTTTCCAACAGCTCAAACCTATTGTCTATCTCAACTGCATACATCAATGAAATTTTGGTGGTGTTAAACTTCTTAGGTGTGCTATCTTCTTGGTGTTACATAATTTCACTTTGATTTTGGCCACCAATAATTCTGATAATGATCAATAATGATCTGAGCCACAATCAGCACCTGGTTATGTCTTCATTGCACAGACTGAACTAGCTCAACAATGACTGCAAAGAACATAATCTATTTGATTTCTGTGTAGCCCTCTGGTGAAGTCCATGTGTACAAGTAACATTTATGCTGTTTGAAATAGGTGTTCATAATTCAAAAATAATTTTCATGGCAGGATTGTATCAAATGGTCACCTGCTCTATCCCCTAGTCCAAAATCACCAGTGATTTCTGCCTCAGCTTGAGTGCCAATTTAGTGTTGAAGTCACCCATTATGTAAACAATGTCTTTCTTTGATACTTTTTCCAGGATTTTTTGAATGCTGGCATAAAAACCCTCTGTTTCTGATTTTGATGCATCAGTTATTTAAGCATAGACTTGAACAATTTCAATATTAAGGGACGTAGCATGAATTTGAATGGTCATTATATGATTACTTACTGTTGAAAAGGTCACTGCAGCTTGGACCAGTTTTTTACTTGCGATGAAGGCCATTCTATTCCTTTTCACGGTTTCATGTCCTGAGTAATAGATGGTGAAGTCCTCAGACTGGAAATCAGCATCATCTGTCCAATGTAATTCACTAATGCCAAGGAGATTGATTTTCAACTGGACCATTTCCCATTTGACAATGTTCTATTTGCCTTGGCTCATTCCTCTGACATTATAAGTTGCCACTTGATGTATGTTCATGTAGGGCAGACCCTTGCTTTTGCCAATGGCAGCATTAGCACATGAGGTTCCCGATGAGTTTGCCCCAAGCATTTAATAGAAACCAGGGCTATTTGCTGAGGATCCTTGCTCTTCCCCAGTTGCACATTGGGTACCTCCATTAGGTACCATATCAAAATTGTTTGAAAACTGTTTTGTAGGATTTTCTTTTGAGAGGTAGGTTTCCAGGTCTTTCCTCAATCCTCCCCATTTCTCTAGGCTTGAAACCAGCATACACACATGTGATTTCAAGTGTGCATGGCTGGGTTGAAAATCTAGACAGCATATTAAAAAGCAGAAAGCATTTTAAAAAGCAGAAACATCACCTTGCTGACAAATGTCCGTACAGTCAAAGCAATGATTTGTCTAGTGGTAATGTATGGCACTGAGAGTTGGAGCACAAGGAAAGCTCAGCATTGAAGAATTGATGCCTTTGAATTCAGGTGCTGGAGAAAATAACCATCTAACAACAATCAATGAGGGAGGTGCGGTGGTGCAGCAGCTTAATGACATCAGTTGTGTCAACCAGAAATGGCCGGCACTCTGGTGGTTCAAACTGCACCACATGACAGGATGAGCTCCCATTACTCACCTCCAGCTCCTGCCCACCCAACAGTTCGAAAGCATGTAAAAATGCGATTAGATGAATGGGTACCATTTCAGTGGGAGTTGGCTGGCAGTGATGGTAGCGGTGAGTTAATGTTGGACTTACCTGTCCTGGGGGCAGAGCAGTAACTGCAGAGGATGCCCTGGATGTGAACATCACCAGCCAGTGAGAGGGCGGGGTTAGCAAAAACAATGTATAAATGTCTCATGCTTGTAAGCTGCCAAGAGCGTGTGGTTGGGGGAGGGTGTGAGGCAGGGGCCCTTGTGCTGAGAGCTTGCTATAGTGCTGGGGCCCTCTGCCATTGCCCCTCCCTGGTTG
>JANHZU010004098.1:90935-102528 GCA_032468055.1 Acrochordus granulatus | reverse complement strand
CTTCCTTCCTTCCTAATAGTGAACTGCAAAAACATGACAAAGAATTAGAAAGTCTGAACTGATTTCTTGAACAGCTTTTGGAATTAGATGAGGGTCACATGAATTTATCTTGAGGGTCAGAAGCTTCTAAGTCCTGTAATAAAAGAAAAAGATAAAGATTTCCCCTGCCAGTCATGTCCAACTCTAGGGGTTCATCCCTGTTTCCTAGCCAAAGAGTCAGCGTGTCCAAAGATGCTTCTGTGGTCATGTGGCTGGCATGACTATACACCGAGGCTCATGGACACTGTTACCTTTCCCACCAAGGTGGTACCTATTTATCTACTTGCATTTTTACATGCTTTCGAACTGCTAGCTTGGGAGGAGCTGGGCAGGAACAGTTCACCCTGTTACGTGACGGCACTTGGGTCTCAAATTCAAGCTGCTGACCTTCCAGCCAGCAAGCCCAATATCTTAACTGCTCAGTCATTGTGCCCCCACTAAATAAAAGAAAACACATTTATACTGAAACCTACCCTTCCACAGGCAAAATCAGGTTCAGAGTAAAATCATCCGAATCCTGAGGGGAAGACACAAGGAGCCTCCCTATATCTGTCCACATGTCAGTTTAATATGGTATATAATATGCGGTACATTTAAGAGATAATTCTTCATAGAAACTAAAGATCCCAGTGCATGAACCTAAATGAGAATGGGGCCTTGCCAGCCTAGTGAGCTTAAGGTGAGAGAAGATCAACATCCACCCTTTGACTCAGCCTGGTTCACTAGAATAAGAACAGAACTCTTTATTACTGTTAATATATAACTACAGTTATTAATATATATCTGACACAGTTCTCTCTCCACCAGAAGTAAAAGAGCTGGGTCTCTGAACTGGGAAAAGACATGGAAGTAGTATTTCATTTGGAGAATATTGTTCAAGGCAGAAACTAAATTTCTATGCTTCTCTGGGATCCAAGATCCATTCCTCCTTAATGCAGAATTCATCATCAGACACACCAGATATCAACAGGGAGAGCTGAGCTCTCAAGCCATGTAACAGCAGGCTAATATCTTGGTTTTGTTCATTCCAAATTAAACTTGATATTTATTGTTAAATCCAAGGAGCTGCCCTGCATGCAGTTTATAAGTAGCTACAACACTTGCAACTATTGAACCGTATAGGTTAAAGGTTCGGCTCCAACAGCTAGTATTTTGTAAACGTGCATGCTTCATTTTTGCAGATTTGAATTCAGCAGGAGCCCTTGTTGAAAAATATGCTGTTAAACATATGCAGATGCTAAAAGAATGCCAAATAATTAAATAGCAGAAAGTCCAATTAAAAAGAAAAAAAGTTCATATAGTATATTTGATGCATGCTATTATTATTACCAAAAATATATAGAATATAAATTAAAAGCAGTTTAATATAATATTCATCATACCAGATGTCTCAGATGCAAAGTATGAGCTTAGCCCAGGTATGGATTCCAGCAGATGTTTAAAGCAAAAGTTGCATTGATTAAAAAAAAGCCTAGAATAAAAAAGCTTCACTTTGCCCTGAGGTGCCTCTTGAAGAGAGAAACACAAAAGGGAGAGAGAGAGAAACAAAAAGTTGAATCACAAGCACAGAGATTAATTTCAGCAATCACAGATGTGAAATATATACCCTGCTAGCCTTTCATAAGGGTCTAAAGTCATGGTTATGTCCTCAAGCCTGGAGCATTGAATGTAATAAGGGCCCCATTTCCTGGCTTTATTGTTAACTGGCCAAGTATCTCAGCTGTTATGTATATTTATTATGTATATTATTTTAGATTTGTAATGTTGTTATTGAAATGCTTTATTCTCGATGTTGATATATTTTATTGTTAGCTGCACAGAGTCATTAACTGAGAGGGGTGGCTATAAAAATTGACTAAATAAATAAATATAGGGCGCACGCGCATGTGTGTGTCTCTTTCTCGTTTCTCCTATTTCTTACCGTTTGTTCAGTGGAATCAAATAGTCTCAAAGTGCAAAGAGATGCCACCAGCACTGCTAGCAGTCTTAAAGCAAACCTTGTTAGAAGAAAATTTAAGAGATTTAATAATGTTATACTCCATAAATGTGGTTACTCCATTTATTAAAGTCCATAAAAATGATTATGAAGCCTGATTTATACTCTTGAGATGAAACCACAGTCCAATCTTCAAGTTTACTGTCACCACTTCATCCATAGATCTCTTTTTTCACTTTGATATAAAAAGAAAGCAGCAGATATCAATGTAGAGAAACATTTGCCTCTTGGAAAAGACACCTGTGGTTTGTTCAAATAGATAGTTAAATGGGAAATTATTATTGATAGTTGCATTTTGCTTTGGCCTTCTTGATACCATCATGACAATGATGTACAGTCAATTTCTCTATAGATAGAACATTATTACTGGTGAGAGGGGCAAGGAGAAGATGTTCTCTTACTGTAGGCATTATCCAGGAGCAGGGAAAGCCAGGAGTGCTCAGAAGGTACTTGGATATTATATACTCCAAATAGGTCATTAAATCTCAGTCAGTGAGTCTTGGAGGTCCAAGCCCACTTCATGCCCACTTGTGCTTGTCATCTTAAAGCCAGTGACTATTGCTGCAGATGTTCCTAATTAGAACATTTTGCACAGAACAGTTATAAGTGGGATTTGGAAAGAGACCCTAACTGGAGATTCTTCCTCTTGTTAATAGTGAGTGTTTATGAATCTAGTATCTTCATTTATTTTGAAGGATCTTCAACTGAATCTTTTCATATGTGTGTGTGCGCGCGCACATGCACGTGCAATCCTTGGTGTATAAATTTGTCTCTTCTTTTGGCTACATAATCAAAAATGGCCTCAGAGCCAAATGCTAGAAATAAAGGGAAGTACATAAATCAAATATTTAAAATGTTGCATAATCCAATAATTCCTAGTTATATGGAACAAATTATGATTTCTGATATTTGATTTCATGCAACATTCGCTCTAAATGCATTCCTATTCCAAGATATCGATACATAGTCATTCAGAAGTCAGAAACAGGTGCTGCACTTGGTTGTATAATATTAGTAACTGAGATCTGAGAGAGAAATAGCTTGAGGTAGGCAGACCACTTAAGTTCAGTGGAGCAACCCCTTGAACATGACTTTGCTATTTGAAACATGACTTTGGGGCAGTTGCCTCTACTGCTCAGTCCAGAATACTAAGCAATGTCCCATAGTCAGAAAAAAAAACCAAAGATAGTTCTATCATCTGTGCAATATATGCAGCGAAAACCTGACAGTGATTTGGGAGGTATTCATGCCTAAAACTGTTACACTTCTTCCAACATGTGAAGGACACCATTTGTCAACCCTAATACCAATCAGATAGGACGTTCAACAGCTCCAAAAAAGCTTTCGTTTTCAACAGGAAAGTTGCTAGTGACTTCAGAAGCCGAAGCCCCATTCAAAATGGAATTAATTTCATTAATAAAGTTTTTATGTTACTTTTTCTATTTGGCAGTGGTATATCTGTCCCTTTCTCACAAAGAAAATATGCAGAACTGATTCATTGTTTCTAAAATATTCAAAATACAGAAACAATGCACTGACCACAATCATAGAGGCATCTGGGAATTATATAAGCTATGAAACAAAGAGGCAAGAGATCCACTGGGTGAGATCCAGTTCCAAAATTTCTTGCAATTCAGTTTTGGATTATTATGAGAACTAGTCCCAAAGTCTTAGGACACTTTTAAACAAGCAGTCTCTCTATTTCCCAAAATGGGTTGTTCTGTCTCTTAGAGATTTTCTTTGTTTTCTATCTATTGTATGAGTCAGGCTGTAGATGCCAATCACAATCTTATGCACACTTACTAGGAAGAAATCTTGAATTTTGAAGGTTGGAGTTTATCAATACCAGTAGAAGGAGAGTGTGTAGATTAGTGAAGCAGCAGTGGGATTGCTTGTGCTGAATGCCTATTGTTTTAAAAGATGCTATATTGAGAATATATTGGGGCTTGCTGAAGTGGGACTGGAGGAAAGTCTCCAGAAAACAAGAGAATGAATGAGAGTGGCAGGACAGCATTATGTGTATCATTCCACCAGAGAAAGACATGGTTCAAACTGCATTCTATTTACTGTGGATGGGAACACATGGTAATAGTTTGTGATTAGCAAACATTTTAGGACTTCCCAAGGCGTGAAAATCAGTCTACCAAATGGCTCACATTTTTCAATTTTTAGAGGCTATTTTTATCAGCCTGTAACATCCTGAACTAGTTTGGATAATTTATACAGTATACTGTCAACAACATGATATATGAGATATATAATTTCAATGATGTTTTTCAAACCTTTTCAGTCTGTAGGGTTTGCAGGTTGATGCTTGCAGTATAATGCCAAATGCCATAATGATAGACCAAAAATTTTACATTCCAGAAATCCCTTGAAGCTTGTTTTATCTGTCAATCATCAACCAGAGGAATCTTCCTACTCAAGCAATTTAGATCTTCCCAATAGCCCACTTGAGTTTTAAGCATCTTTTAAAATTTGTGTTAAAGGATAAAAACAGATCAAAGAACTGAGAAATGGTTCTTGTCTTTTATTTTTTGAAGTTTATTATAAAATGCTTTGCTGCTCTCAAGCAATTTGCATTTAGGGCAAATAACTTTGATGAATGTTTCCTATGATATTAACTATTGTGAGAATTGTAAGAGAAATAGGAAAAATCTCCAAGGGTAATAATTTAAGGGTTTGCTTATTCTACTGTGCTATATTAAATAAAAAGAATCCTAATTTTCAGGGAGTAGCTTTCATGAACTTCTGGATCTTATTCTTGATGTATGATTTTTCAGCATGACCCTCAGGAATAGGATTCAACTCCTTTCCACATAATAATCTGCACACCACTCTACTGGTGGTACAGAAGAATGGTGGCTTGACAGTGGTGGTTGTGGTAAACACTAGGTAAGATGAAAGGCATTAGGCAATTATCTCTCTCTTAAGACTCTTGGCCTTATTATACCATAATGCCAATTTGGCTTTGTTTGCATCCTGCAGCTGAATCCTCTATACCCTGGGAAGCTTTGTATTGTATACTGCACCTTTGCCAAAGCTGAAGGTTTACATATGGGGTTCATAATTTCAGGCATTGACCCATGGGTTGTTCCATTCCACCATATCCACAAGATTGATCATTGACCAACCAAACTCACTTTTACCCTTTATACACTTGAACAACATACCCTGGCCAGTCATCTATTTAATTCCTCATCACAATGGGGTTTTGGAAGTATGTAATGGAAGAAAAAGGTCCAACCATAGGAAGAGATATCCATGAGGAAAGTTCAGTAAAATGATGATCATGGCAGAAGTGGCCTGAATGAGAAGAGCCCATGAGATTTCTCTTTCTGGATCAAGGCAGCCCAAACTAACAGGCATACCACATATCCTCAAAAGAATAATGGGGGCAATTTATGGACCATAAAACCAAGAGGAACATACACTCCCACAGTTATGTCAATGCTTCATTATATAATTCTGGACAAAAGTTCTGGATGTCTAATGAGGGTTAAAGATTTTCCAGGTAAGTCAATCATTTCAAATCCACTCATAAGTTAAGAGGTTTGGTAAATGAGAAAAAATAGCTCAAGAAGCTAGGTCATGGGTCTGCATGAGAGCTTCTGAAACAGGCTTTCTTCAGTTAGCTTTCCCAGGGCTTCTGAGGTTCAACGTAGATGCTCTTTTAGAAAACTACAAATCAAGCCTGCTTGTTGGCTATTAAAGGAAGCTCAGTGGAATTTGATCTGTTGGGTTTTACATCTGAGGCAATTGCCTGCTTCAGTAAAAGCTAGGCCATGTGTGTTTAATTTCCTGCTCCATGAGTGCCTGGATATATATTTTTTGTAGACAAAGATAGTAATTATGTGATTATCATTTAGATGATTCTCTGAACCAATATTGTCTCATACCATCTGTTGTTCCTCAGCAAGCTCATTCTCTTTATTCATTCCCATTCTCTTGTGCTTTTTCACCTTGTATTCTTGTATCAGCTACTCTCCTGAAGCTGAGTAAAAGTTAAGGATGAACAAATGTCAGCCTTTCAGCCTATCTTTTTCTTCCTTGTATGATACAATCTAATATTATGTAGACTGTAATATCTAATAAAATTTAAAAGAGTATGTTCTAATGTAATATTGGAATACATATGCAGTGAATATATAGTGCATATTTCAAATTAAAGAATTTTGAGTCCATGGATTTGATATTACATTGAATTGGGACACATTTATAATTCTTCCACAGCAAATTCACCTCTGATTAGTCTAAATGTTGCTCATTTCCACGCCATGATTTAGGATAGGTAGTGGAAGTCATTTTCCAACACTGTGAGCCAGAAATCTTTTGAACAGTTACCAGCAGAGCCAGCCTTCTCTAATATCTATTCCTGATTTTTATTATTCATTTTTTTCCTTTTTGGCCACATTGCTTGTAAGAATTAAGAAAGTTTATTTCAACCATTGCTCATGAAGCACTGTATTAAAAATACTAAAATAAACAAAATTTATTTTAAAGCAGAATGAAGAAAATGCAATTTTTGAAGTATTTAATAAACACAGACATTGTTTCAAGATGAGATAGATACATCAGAGGACAAAGCACAAATGCACATGGTGTCTAAGGAACTACTTTGCAAAGTTGCTCTTTGCATAGTATCATTAACTGAACTGGCACATTTCAGCTCATACATCACATACAAAGCCATGAAATAGCTTCTTCGGTAATGGCTTAATTTATATGAGGCTGGCCTTTGGTATCTCCAAACCAGTTTCTATGCCTTAGCATGTTGCATTAATCCAGACATTCTTACACCTTTGCTTTGATAAACCATCATTTAACAGATCTTGGCTTATCACAATGTGTGAACCCAATCTGTAGTTGTAGAGAAATTGCAAACATTTTTGCAAACTTTCTTAAAAAGGCAACTGGACTTCTATTATATATTATAGGGAACTTTCAAATCCTAACCAGGGGTCTTTCTCAATCCCATATGAAAAACAAAAAACGGTAAAGAATATATACATTTCTCAAAAGGGGCAGGAAACAGTGAAACCCAATCTGTACTTGGACATACAGTCATTCCAATGGTGCAATGAAAGATGTGTAGGTAGCATCCCACTGTTATGAGGGCCTAAATCTTTTTTGCTGCAAAATAATGAAGTTTACCCTCACTTCAAATATGCCTCTTTGTACAGTTTTACAACTAAGGACAACTCCATCTACCACCTAAAGAGAGTAGTGAATTTATGCTGAAATGTTTTATTGAAAATCCAGATATAAATTTGGTGGCATGGAGCTCCACCCTGCAAAGCAGCAAGAAAACCAGGTAAGGTTAATATATGGATTTGTGCATGCCTTTCTTGAAGTATTCAATTGTGTGAGAATGACTAAACTGTCTTCTCCCATCTTTTATCTCTGTACTCTCAGAAGTGTCTTTAGCTTCATTTATGAACTACAGTTACTGAAAGATATGTGTCTCCCATTTGTTTCCTGTAGTGGTCTTTAAAGTTGAAGCAACTGGTGGAGCCAGATGGCTTCAGTAAGGCATTTCTCTCCTTGGTTACAGAGCTTTGAGGCATTCAGCAGGTGGGTTCTTACTCAATAAGTATTCCTTGTTTCACCGCAGACTGCAAACAATTCAAACCTGAAGGTTCCAAGAATTTATCTTACTAGTTACTTCGGAAATAAATGATGCTAAAATATAATACCTTTCAGGTTTTGTACTGAAACTTATTAACCAAAACAGAGAAATGGGATTCAGCCCTTCAGTTTAGCCAGGGGACAGCCATTTAGCAAATAGGGTTATCAAAATAAAGGAATTCACAAAGTATTCATGTTCACAAAATATGACCAGAGGCCTTAGAGAAGGATAGCATGGATACACAATCATTAGTCTACAAAATCTGCAGAAACCTGAAAGAAAGAAATAAGTGTGCCATCATCAGCCTGAAATGATAAACGCCTCTCATCCCTTCCATCACTGATCTCCTGACTTTTGTTTCTGATGTTACAGGTGCCAAAACAGAACAGATTGTCTACATGTCCAACCCTGGCAACTTTAAGATATGTGAACTTCAACTCCACCTATCTTAAAGTTGCCAAAGTTGGAAAAGTCCCTGGTCTACCCCTTGTGGTTGGGAAAGTAGGAAAAACTCTACATTTAACATCAATACAGCTAAGGACAATGTAAACTTGTCTCACTCATGGGCTCAAAGAGATAAGAAAGCAGCATCATAGGGCCAGGCCTGAAAAAAGACTGCCAGAGCATATTGTGACTATATGGTGCAATGGGAAAGGTCCTAAGATATTTAGGGTTAGAGTGACTAAAAACAAAGGGAGAAAATATGTATAATCTAAATATGGAGATAGTTATTTGACAGGATGAAAAGACACAGATATTGAGAAAAGCAAGCAATACAAACAATATTGTCAGCCCTTCAAGGTTGATAGAATCAAGGAATATATACAACAAAGATTCCAGGAAAGTTCCTGGATTGTGCAAAGTATTTTAAGAAAACCAAAATTTTCACTGCCCTCTTTTAAGGACAACAAGGTCAAGGCAAGTGTGCTGTGAGGCTTTCCCATGCTTTCTGCTTTCCCTCTCAGATGATTTGAAGGTAGCAACCATGGGCTCCTCTCCCTCTTGTTCACATGCAAATCTTCCACCGCATGCCAAAATAAGAACAATTGGGAACAGATGCTGTAGCAGCTTGAAGAAACTACATCTTAGATCTGCTTGGAGGTGTCATTTGTTTATGCTTATGGTTCCTAGTTCTACATTCTCTGTGATTTATTTCAGTATATTATGAAAACCTTTTTAAAAAACAAATTGAGTTCAGCCACAGAGGGGATGCTTGTTCACATTTGTTTGGATTTTGGCAAAACAAATAAAGAAGAAAGCTTGTAGTTCAGTAGTAGAAGACCCCATGTCTTGTATGCAAATTATCCTAGATGCAAAAATCTGACATCTCCAATTAGTGCTAAAAAATAATCCTGTCTGAAAGTGCTGGGAGCTTCAGATAGTTAGTATATATTTAGATAAAGGGATTCAAAGATGGGAGTAATCAAGCCTTGTTGATCTTTAGCAAATCATGTCAATGTATATCTTCGTTCATCGAGGTCATGACTATAGCAAAAGAAAGGGTTTTTTTTGCAAATTTTTGTAATTTTGCTCTGATAAATCATGTTCTCCAGTGACTTCTTAACATCCTGTCTTAGTTTGCAGTAATCTTGGGCAATCCAGATAGTGCAGATTGCTGATTCTCTTAGATTAAAAACAAACAGCATATCACAAAAAAGGTCCTTTTCTGTATCTTTCTTATTCTTTAAGTACAAAGAATTATGCTCGGCTAGAGCTTCCAAATATTTAATGTTCAACTACAGTCTAAAGACAGTTGTGGAGCATGGAAGGATCAATCTTAATTTAGCTAGAGTAAAGGAATTACCTAATATGACAGATGCCAAATGATGGTGGTGGATTGGAAGCAGTTGCATGCAGAAGAGAATTTACCATATAATCTGCTCACTTTTCCTTAAACAAATTCCTTAAATCCAGGGGAGTCATATTGTCAATGCTGAAATAATATTGTCCATTCTTAGGTCCATTCACAGAACAAAACAGTGGCTTTATTTTTGTCTTGGATACCAAACTGTTTCAGGACAGGTCTGGTTCTATGATTGGCCTAAGTTTTTGCACTTAACTCTTCTACTGCTTCTGATTTTCCAACCTTGGCACCAACTTGCTCTTGGTATTTGTATTAAAGGCCAAAGCGCAGAGATGGATGCTTGGAAAATTTTCTCAGGAATGGTCAACCTGAGAGTGTAGCTTGACTTCTGGAATCAATTCTGATCAGTGCTGGATGTGCTTAGAAGGTGGTTGACCAACTTTTATGCCTTGACTTTAAGCCTTTTTTGGAAATCTTGATTTTTGTCTAGAATTGATATTCAATCCTTTCAGCCTGATTCTGATATTGAATTTGTTTTGGACAAAGAGCTGGATGCTTCTGTCTGCTGATTTTGGATTATTTAATAGTTATTGATTTATTGATTTACTTATTTTTTTTCTGTTAACTCCCCAATCTTCTGCTTTGGGGAATTATACAACCAAGTGAAAAAAGCCAGAAATAATATAGAAATAAAATAATAATTAAAATACAATAAAAAGCATATGAATAGAACACACAAGCATCAATCAGAGCCCAAAGTTTGTTTAGTAATTTTCCATGATTCACAAGAAGGGCGGGTGCCATCCGAGTCTCCACTTATTCTAAAATAGGGGGACTACCAAGCATGGAGGCTCAGTGGATATAACCCTGAGTTTGACGATTGGCAAGCCCAGGTTCGAGACCCGAGTAGTGAGTGACAGTGTGAGCTCCTGCCAACCTAGCAGTTCAAAAGCATGCAAATATGAGTAGAGAAATAGGTACTACTTTGGTGGGCTCAATAGCAGAAACATGAAAGGAGCCCACAGTCAGGTGTTCCCTGGGCAACAGTAATGTCACTGGCTAATCTTCTCAACCAGGAAGTGCCTTGGAAGGTGCTTCTGACCTGGTGCAGTAGTAGGGGGACTGCCACAGCAACATGCCTTGAACCTCAGACAGTGAAGGAAATCCCAGTAGACTCTCCCAAGAGATCTGAGCCAGACAGATAGAATTAATTTTTACTGTTTGAAGCTGTGGGTGGGATAGGTCTAGTAATGGTTTTTAATGAATATAGGAAAATGTATTTAGCCTCCATAGGGCCAAGTTGCACTGGTTCTCTGAATCTAACCATTTTTTTATATGCAACACCTGCTACATTGGTCGTAGCAATGATGATAAATCAGTTAGTACACATTGCTTGGATTTTGTTGTCTTTTTTCTGTCTGGATAAGTTTTTGAAAGTCTTTAAAAAATAAAGAGGGAAATAGAGGTAAAGCAGGAAAAGGGAAGCTTTGGGTCTACTCTAAATGAGTCCATCTTCCTTTTTATCTCAATTATACACCATAGGTGGCTATCATACATTCCCTATTGTGCTTTCTTTCATAATAGAAAGCACAGCATAGAGACAATCCTGCTGCACTCTTTCTGCCTTTGGTGGCCAATGATCCTGATGAAAGGGAAGCTGAAACTACCTGGATTGTCTAACATTATATTTTCCTGGTTACAGAAGACATAGCAGAGAACCTTCTAACTTCCCACAATATCTCCTGACCTTCTGGATCCATCTCTTTTTCTGAGGTGTCTGCTGAATCTGAAGGTTTCCTATGGGTGGTAAAATTAATTTGTGGTATGGAGTCCAAGGTTCTCTTTGAGCTTGAATGTTTTTTTGAAGATGTTTCATCACCAAACTAGGTAACATCATCAGTGCTATTTATGATATAAGCTTCATCCTTACATATATACCTAGAATATCACTATGCAGAGAAGAAAGGGGCAAAGCTGGCATTGGCGTCAATCCCCAGACCAAGAATAACACATGGTGATTCTTCCAAGCTGAGTTTTTTATTATTTCACACCTATATGTCTGTGAAGACTCTCACTCGTCCAGGGTAATTGCATCGCAACAAAGTTTAAAAAACAGGCATCTGGA
>JANHZU010004098.1:54532-64712 GCA_032468055.1 Acrochordus granulatus | reverse complement strand
GACTACATATTCCAAACAAAAAACCAATTCCTGGACACTGGAAGGCACACTTTACTGTTGAATATCTAACTTCATTTATTGTTATATTACCATATTATTTACTGTTGTATTGCAAATCTGCTGAGAGCTGTTCAAATTCCTTGCATGTCTAATCATTCTTGACCAATAAAGTATTTGAATCTGAATGTATCTTCCTTCTGGGAATTTCAGATGTCTTGCATTTTATCCTTTCAGCAGCAACCTTATCTGATACAATGGGCAAAGAGAAAAAACGACTGGCCAGAATTACTGAATGAATATCTATGATTGATAGAGAATTTCTACCTGGGTCTTAGTTTTAGAATGATACTTAACCGTGACACTATACATGACTATCTAGCTCAAACCATTAATTAGTAAAAGCAGAATTTCTAAGAGCTGGTTAATTCAATGACAGCTATTTTCTGTGGCTACTGCCCAACCTATATAATCTGGCAGAGCTGGCATGCTTCAGGTCCCATAAGTTAAGCAGTGTCATCTGAAGGGACCTAGGAAGCTGGCCTTCTCTGTCACTTCACCTGCCCTCTGACCCCCAGGTTTCCAAGACTCTTGTAGAGGAGGATGTCAAAAAAGTGTCACTCCCTCTTTTTCTGGTGCCTTTCTGTAGTAATAATTGATGCAATCGGCTAAATGCCTCCATAGAAAATTAACTCATTGGATGGTTTTCATTCAAAATTTTTTCTAGTCCTGCTTTAATTCATTTACTTACCACTTCTCTGTGAATCCATTATCCCATCTTTCATTGTAAATAGGAAAATAAAACAGGAGATTAGCATGTTAGAACTACCCACACTCCCTGAACTTCTCCATTAGGCTGAAAGCCTGGAAAGGAGATTATAACTACATTTAAATTCAAGGACAATCCTCCATGCAATCAGCCCCCCCTTGCAATTCAATGCAAGAAAATTGGGATTAGTGAGGGCAGGACTAGTCTATTTATCTCCATGTCCTTTTCACAAATAGACTTTTAAAGAGGGCTTCTATCAGACTGAAAGGTCAAATAATACCCTTCTTTTCTTTACTGGATTATCCGCACTTTCAGTGCTTCTTGTAATAAACTGGCTTTTATTGTTTAATGATTATAAAAGATTATAGCTGTGTAATTTTTAAGATAATCATGTGGGAGATTTTTCCTTTCTGTTTTCCCCTCATGTATTCTATTGTGTGTTATAATCTTAAAACATGCTTAAAAGTTGTTTTGATTCCAGTTTTTAATCAACTATAGAATACAACTGGGTGTTAATAACCTGAATGGATCCTGGATTTAATTCTCAAAGTCTCTATAACTCAATAAGAGTTGCATCAAAACAGCTGATTCGTGATAGCACTCTTGAGATTGTATACCTTATGATAAATTTGTGAAAGATAATCATAAATAAAACATGATTAAGAATATCCTTTGAAACACAAGGTTCAACACATTAAACCTTTAATAATGACAAATTTATACAGCTGTACATAACAGAAGTTAAGAAATACTGATGACATAATTAAGCATTCTGAAATCAAAGCAACATAAAATTAGTGGGAATTAAAAGTGCAAATATATGAAATGTTACTGAAAAATAGATCATAACTAAAGCTATGTACACGCAACATACTAATATGGGATATTTACTGACCTCAATTGCCTGGATTTAACAACTCACCAATTAACTCTTTCTTAACCTTGACAGCTTTCAAATGAAAAGATAAACAGGACTGAGCCACATTAATGCTTGGAAGGAGGGGTCGCTAAAATATCCCAGCACTGATTGGAAAGTATATTAAAAAAAACATTGTGGAAGATTGCAATAACAATATATATTTGCCAAGAAAATACAGTAACATGACCATGAGGTCATAAGGAGTTGAAACTGACTTAAGAGAAACTTCAGCTTAATTTTCTATGCACCTTGGCATCTACATGACCACAGAAGCATCTTCGGACAATTCTTTGGCGAAGAAACGGAGATGAGCATCACTCCCTAGAGTTGGTCATGACTAGTAGGGGAAACCTTTACCTTTTTTCACCTTTATCTAGATTGGCTTTGGTGAAGATTTGAGATAAGAGTTTCCACTGCTAATACTAGCTGAGACTGGTGGCAGCAGCTCTAGTCATAATCATCTGGAAAATACCACATTTAATGTTATTTCATGCTTTTTTGTGTTTCTTATATCAGTAAAGAAGGGAATCAACACTGGCAGCCAAATTTCATTCTTCACATATTAAGATAAAAGTGAAAAGGGGCATTTAGAACAACAAATACATTTTTCTTGTTCAGTCACTGAGTCAAGTCCGACGCTTTGCAACCCCATGGACCACAACATGCCAGGTCTCCCTGTACTGTACTGCCTCCCAGAGTCCACCCAAATCTCTTCTCCTTTTGCCTTCAATCTTTCCCAGAATCACAGTCTTTTCCAGTGAGTCCTCTCTTCGCATTATATGGCCAAAATATTTGAGTTTCAGCTTCAGTATCTGTCCTTCCAATGAACAATCAGGGTTGGTTTCCTGTAGGATTGACTGGTTTGATCTCCTTGCCGTCTAAGGGACCCTCAAGAGTCTTCTCCAGGACCACAATTCGAAGGCATCAGTTCTTCAGCATTCAGCCTTCCTTATGGTCCAGCTCTCACAGCCATACATTACAACTGGGAAAACCATAGCCTTGACTATATTGATCTTTGTCAGCAAGGTGACGTCTCTGCCTCTTAATATGCTGTTTAGGTTTCTTATAGCTTTCCTCCCAAGGAGCAAGTGTCTTTTGATTTCATGGCTGCAGTCACCATCTGCAGTGAACTTGGAGTCCAAGAAGGGAAAATCTGCCCCTTTTATTTCTTCCCCTTCTATTTAATGAACTGGATGCCATGAATTTAGTTTTTTTTTTAATGTTGAATTTAAAGCCACCTTCTGGACTCTCCTCTTTCACCTTCATCAAGAGGCTCTTTAGTTCTTTTTCACTTTCTGCCATTAAAGTGGTATTGTCTGCATATTTGAGGTTGTTGATATTTCTCCTGGCAATCTTCATTCTGGCTTGTGATACATCCAGCCTGGCATTTTTCATGATGTACTCTGCATATACAGTATGTTAAATAAGCAGGGTGACAATATACAGCCTTGCCATACTCCTTTCCCAATTTTGGACCAGTTTGTTGTTCCATATATGGTTCTAACTGTTGCTTCCTGACCAGCATTCAGGTTTCTCAGGAGACAGGTAAGGTAGTGTAGTACTCCCATCTCTTTAAGAATTTGCCACAATTTGTTGTGATCCACATAATGTATCTTTAATAGCATTAGCATCATTAATGTAGCAGAAGTAGATGTTTTTCTGGAGCTCCCTTGCTTTCTCCATGATCCAGAAATTTGTTCTTTATTTCCTCTGTCTCTTTGAAACCCAGCTTGTACTTCAGGTAGTTCTCGGTTCTCATACTGCTAAAGCCTAGCTTGTAGTATTTTGAGCATAACCTTGCTAGCATGTGAAATGAGTGCAACTATAGTGTAGTTTGAACATTAGTTGGCATTGCCCTTCTTGGGATTAGAATGTAAGCTGAGCTTTTCCAATCCTATGGCCACTGTTGAATTTTCTGAATTTACTGGCATACTGAGTGCAGCACTTTAACAGCATCATCTTTTAGGATTTTAAATAGTTCAGATGGAATGCCAGCACCTCCACTAGCTTTGTTGTTATTAATGCTTCTAGATTATGAAAATCTAACTGCACTTTTTGTCCTGCTACACAGAAGCAGTTTCTGAAATTTGCAGAAAACTATATTAATTGAGATACTAAAAGACATCACAAAGATTACATGTATTTGCAAAACATATTTGAACTCCAAACCAGTTGTAATTACTAAAACTGCCACTTGGCCACACATCCAATCAATATCTCTCACCAGGTTTTGATATCTAAGAACTGGTTTTTATCAAGGATGTCTAAAACAAGAGACAAACCTCCAAAGCCAAAACAAAATTTTTGAAAAGTATTATAAATTACACCAATCTCCCCTTCCCCCATTAGTCATTTTTCAACATCTATGAAGCCTGAAAAGGGATTATATTAGCAAGGATAAAACTCAAAAAGTAGAAAGCATTATTGTTAGTTTGTTATCAGCTAATCAGGATGGTTAAAAAGAAAGATCCAGCTCACTTTGTGTGAGTGGCTACTGATCACTCAGGATCAAATTCCCACAGGGTTGTTAGTCAAGTTCCTGTGGAAATTTTTAATTTCATTCCAGGGCCCTTTGCAATAATTGCCAACATTTTAAGAAAATCTATTGGGCGTTCTCTAAAGAAATATTCCCTGCTGCTTTCTTTGAGATAAAAAAATAATAATTGAAAAAGTGAAAATAGGGAAGGTCCCAGGATGATATTTCATCAACGTAAATAATAAAAACAAATATAGACTGGTAAGGAAGTAAATTCCATGCCAGACCCCTAAGATGAAACAGTAAGAATTCCAATATCATTATATGTTGACAATACAGTACTTATCTTCCAAACTGTAGTCAGTCTTAAGAAGACCTCAAGCAGCAAGGAACATCTTCAAATTAATGATCAAAAGACTCAACAATGGAATTTGCTAAAAGGATCCAAACTGCACCACTATATCTATTGAGGGTTAAAAGATCTAATTGGATATTGGCTAAATGTTTCAAAGCCTTTGGATGGTATTTCTCTACAGGTATTATGAAATAACAAATGGAACTTGCAACATTGGTTAGGCCAAAGAACTGCAACAGCTATTATGAAATTCTTCTACTACAGGAGGAGAGATTGATACCTGACACCATGAAAATGTTTCAGACAGAGTTACTGGCCCAGCTTTTGCACAGTGTTCGGTTCGGCCCTTGTTCCAAATAAACTTAAATCGTATAGATAAATTTCTTAGAAAAGCCCTACACAACTGCTCAGATGAACCCCAGATGCAGTCAATAATTATAGAGGTTTTGATCCAGGGGATTATAGACTACTGGCCTGGGATATGTACAGTATGTGTGTGTGAATTTTCTCCTTTATCTGGAATTTTTATTCTCCTTAGATTATGAACAAGCAATAATACTCTCAAGGTATTATTTATCTACATCATGGATGTAGATTTTCAAAAGACATTAGTCTCCAAACGAGTGGAATCAAAAATGGTTCATCTGCTGCAAAAGGACACTCAGTAGCTATTTCTTTTTAGTTCTATTCCTTAAAATAGAAAACACTTTTGCTAAAGTCACATTTTTCTATTTTTGCAGTTTATAGGTTAAAGTTTGTAATATAGCTTTATGGATCAGGAGCAGCCAAGAATGTTATTAAACTGTAGGTTTTACACAGGCAGTTGTTTTAAATATATTACTCTTATTTTGCTGAAATTCCTGGCTCACATGAATTTATTTTATCTTTTATTCACTTAAAGGTGAAGGTAACTAACAGGAAAGTAAAGTAACAGGAGCACACTCTGTTTTGCAACAACACTTGGGTCTTGAACTCAGGCTGCCAACCTTCCAACTGACAACCCTGAGATCTTAACCACTCAGCCACCGCACCGCCTTAAGTATTGCATGCACTGCTGCAAAGGTCCTTGTGATAATTTCTGGTATTAAACACAAATTAACTTCTAGAGAAGCCCAGGCAAAGTCTTCTCAATAGTTATATAAAACAATTTGATTATTTTTTGGAAAGTTAGGTCATAAGAGCAATGGTGAAACCTATTCTTTTTCTACTTATGTCTTTATTTTATTATTTGTAAATGTTTGGGATTGCAGATGTTGGCTGTAATAAAGATGCATTTAATTTATCACAAGAATTTACTGAGCTAGAAAATTGATGAATTAGCTTTAGTTGGGAGGTAGACTACTACATTTGTCTGTTTCCAGTCATGGCTGACCATCTAGTTCTGAAGTTTAAATGCAACTGTTCATCAAATTAGCAAGCACAGTACCATTAGTTCTATCCTGTCCACACCCAATTCCAAAAGAAATGTGTGAGTTTTTATGCACACAGAGAACGTAACTCTGCCTTGATTCTCTTTGGTATAAGAGAGCACTGGGAAATTGTCACACTTTCAATTATACCCTACAACAGTAAAGTACTATAGAACTCCAGTTGTTCTTGTGGTGTTTATTTCCTGATTTATTTTATCCTTAAGGGCTGATAACACATCTGATGAATTAGAAAACATTAGGATGTAGTTCTGGGCTTTATGACTCAAGAAGAAGAAGAAAAATCAAACAAGGCAGCTGAAGAAAGAATAGATGGAGAAGCAACAGCAATAGGAAGAGAGTTAAAGATGTATATCCAAAGTTTTATATTCCATTACAGCTCCTGTAAAGGTGAAAAATAATGTCTATTTAAAATTTGTATATTTACTTTTCTTTACAAAATGTATAGCCTTGGAGAATGTGCTGATCACTAGGGCTACCAGACTTGGGTTACAAAAATCTAGGCAATCACAATATGCCAACAAATAACATCTCTAAGAAGCATATACTGTCATTTGGATTTTGTAGGCTGAATGGTAGCATAGGTCTAATCTTCCCAAAGGAAATCTTGATCAGTATGGCAGTGTGATGTAGGGCACTATAAGACCATTTGATCTTTGGAAGTGGTATAAGGTGAACCTGGAGAGATCTATGAAGCATCTATGAATTTCTGGATCACCACTGCTAGAAGTAGAAAGCCTGATATGATAAACGTTTGGTCTGATCCATAGGGACATTTTCCATGCTCTCAAAAGTACTCATAAAAGACATAGATCAACGCAAATTGCTTTGATCTGATTTTAAACAGTTTCTTCCCTATTTGTATTGGTTCTAAATAAATAAATAAAAGGAATTATGCAATCAAATTCATAATTTGTTCCCTATTTTAATGTTGATCAGATCTCAAGTACTATCCCTTGCCCCCCAAACTCCCTGAAGGACTTTTTTTTCCTGGCAGCAAGGAAAGTTTCAGTATTTTTAAAATCTTTAATTTTGGTTAAAAAGTAACAATGTATTGTTATGATGTTATGATGTGGATTATGGTGTGGATTATATTTGAAGGGGTTGCATAGATCTGGTATGTCACAGACATCTAAGATGATAAATGATGAAATCTGACTTGAAAAAAGAATCTTCTGCTTTTGAAATGGATCAGATCACCACATTTGTCAACCTAGGTCACATTATTTTGCATATCACATTATTTTTTTGATATTTATATGCAGGAGACTTTGCAAATCTGTGTAGCTCTGAACATATTACATAATTTAAAATCTGACTGTCTGATATGGAAACTTCTAAGGACTGATTTTCATATGAATGGTCATCACTTACTGCAAGAAATATTGAGGTGGCTTTCAGCCACCAGAAATATAAATACTATATGATTAGTCAATCAATGTGGGGTTCAGTAATCCACAGTGAAAAAAATAATTTATTGAACAAATCACAATGAATTAGGTTTAGAGAATATACTGAGCCATAAACCATGAAACAGTTAGGTCAATAAATCACAATATTTTAGTGTGCATTGTAAACCTAGCCTATTCAGGGTGATGGTAAATCATTTTGAATTTATTGAGAAAATCACGGAAATTCACTGAGAAAATCTGGAAAAAAATTAACAAGTGTATAATAATACACTGATGTCAATTATTTGTATCTTGCCTTGGTGTGAGAGAAGGGATATAAAGATATTAAGACCCTTTTTTTGTTGTTGTTCAGTCACGCAGTCACGTCAGACTCTTCGCGACCCCATGGAATGAATGCATTACGCCAGGCCCCCCTGTCTTACATTGCCTCCCGGAGTCTTCCCAAGCCCACGCCCATCACACTGACTATGCTTCTATCCATCTTATCCTCTGCCATCCCCTTATCCTCTTCCCTTCAATCCTTCCCAGCACCACAGTCTTTTCGAATGAATCATCTCTGCACATTATGTGGCCAAAGTACTTGAGCTTCAGCTTCAATATCTGTCCCTCCAAGGAGCAATCAGGCTTGATTTGCTGTAGGATTGACTGGTTTGATCTCCTTGCAGGCCAAGGGACCTCAAGAGTCTTCTCCAGCACCACAATTTGAAGGCATCAGTTCTTTGATGTTCAGCCTTCCTTCCTTCCTTCCTCTATCTATCTGTCTGTCTGTCTGTCTGTCTATCTATCTATCTATCTATCTACCTACCTACCTACCTATGCCACTGAAATCAAAAACAACTCTCAGTGGCTTACAATAAAAACAACTCATAAAAACAATTTAAAACATCTTAAAACAGCTAAAAACATTAAAATAAACCAACCAGGAAAGAGCGGACAAATAAAAAAATATATGAAGGAGATGACAATTAAGCCACTAGCCACTTCCAAGATGAAGTGTTTGTATCAGAGCCCCATGCCAGTGTTTGTATCAGAGCCCCATGGCAGAGCCAAGTCTTCAGGCTCTTTCTGAAGGTTGTAAGAGTGGGCATGGACCTCACCTCTGGGAACAAGATTTTATTTATTTTATTTATTAATCACATTTCTATGCCGCCAATTTCTGAAGACTCTTGGTGGCTTACACAGATTATAGATTGTACATTACTTTTATTTACCCACCCCCTCAGCTAGCTGGCGATGATCACATCTAGGGCATCCTCCAAGGCTCCTGCTCCGCCCCTGGGACAGGCAAGCCAACTTGCTGCTCTGTCATTGCTGGCCGGCTTTTTTAGATGTTCCATAATGAAGGAGCCACAGTTGAAAAAGCTTTTCTCCAGATCCTGACAGCCAAAATTCCTTCCCCTGGATCTGGTGATGTGGGACATCCTCATTGGGGTGAGACAGTTCCTTAAATAACCTGGTTCTATGCCATGAAGGGCTTTAAAGGTCAAAACCAACACCTTGAATTGCATCCGGAAGCAGACTGGCAACAATGCAACTCACGGAATAAAGGTGTTACGTGGGTCATTCAATTGGTCCTTACAACCATCTGTACGGCCACATTCTTCACCAGCTGCAACCTCTGGATGCTCTTTTAGGGTAGCCCCATGTAGAGCATGTTACAGTAATCCAAGGACAAGATGAAAAGGGCATGAGTGACCGAGTGTAACTGGTGCACTAGGAAAGGGTGTGACTGGTGCACAATATGCAGTCGCACAAAGGCTCTCCTAGCTGCAGTCGCCACCTGCTCATTGAGCAGGAGTCATGAGTCCAGAACCCCCAAATTACACACCAGATCTGTCTGAGGTAATGCCACCCCATCCAGAGTTAAGGAAGTAACATCCCAGAACCATGACCCCCAGCACTCAGAGTCACTCAGTCTTGACAGGGTTCAACCAAAGCCTGTTGTCCCCCATCCAGCCTCCAGACACCAAGTCAAGGCTGAGACAGCATCACTTGGATCACCAGGGCCGGAGATGTAAATCTGGGTATCATCAGCATATTGATGGTACCTCATCCCATGGTGACAAATAATCTCACGCAACAGTTTCATGTAAATGTTAAAGAGGAGGGGAGAAAGTACTGAGCCCTGAGAATAGCAGCCAAGATTGCTTATAGTCCAGCTCTCATAAATTACTACCGGGAAAACCATAGTGTTGACTTTATAGACCTTGTCAGCAAGGTAATGTCTCTGCTTTTTAATGTGCTGTCTAGGTTTGCATCTTTTAATTTCATGGCTGCAGTCACCAACTACAGTGATCTTGGTACATAAGAATGTAAAATCTGCCACTGCTTCCATTTCTTCCCCTTTTTTTGACAGGAAATGTTGCCATGATCTTAGTTTTCTTAATGTTGAGTTTCAAGCCATCTTCTGCACTCATCAAGAGACTCTTTAGTTCCTCTTCAATTTATTCCATTAGACTGGCATATCTGCATATATATGACATCTGCATATCCGAGGTTTTTGATATTTTTCCTGGCAATCTTAATTCTGGCTGGTTATTCATCCAGCCAGCATTTCACATGAAGGGGAAGCATATAAGACAATATGCAGCCTTGTCATACTCCTTTCCCAAATTTGAACCAAACTATTGGTCCATGTCCAGTTCTAACTGTTGCTTCTTAACCAGCATACATATTTCACAGGAGAAAGGTAAGGTGGTCTGGTAGTTCCATCTCTTAGAATTTGCCACATTTGGTTGTGATCCACACAGCGTAGTCAATGAAGCAGAAGTAGATGTTTTTCTGGAATTCCCTCGCTTTTTCCATGATCCAGTGAATGTTGGCAA
>JANHZU010004098.1:0-15561 GCA_032468055.1 Acrochordus granulatus | reverse complement strand
CGAAGGGGTAGTGATAAATGTCATCAATGCGTATGCTCCGCAAGTTGGGTGTGATATTGATGAGAAAGAAGAATTTTGGAGTAAGTTAGCTGAACTGGTAGTATGCATACCCAGAGAAGAGAGAGTAGTGATTGGAGCAGACTTCAATGGACATGTTGATGAAGGGAACTTCAGTGATGAGGGGGAAATGGGTAGGTATGGTATCAGGGAGAGAAATGCAGAAGGGCAGATGATGGTGGATTTCTCAAAAATAATGGAAATGGCAGCAGCAAACACATTTTAAGAAGAAGGATGAGCACAGGGGACATATAAGAGTGGAGGAAGGTGCACACAGGTGGCATACATTCTATGCAGGAGATGCAGTCTGAAATTGATCAGAGGCTGTAAATGGTGGCAGGAGAGTATGTAGTTAAACAACATAGAATGGTGATCTGCAAGATGATCTTAGAAGTGAGGAGAAGAAAGAGAGTGAGGACTGCATCCAAAATCAGATAGTGGAAACTGAAAGAGGATGAATTATGTGTGAAATTTAGGAAGAAGGTGAGTCATATCCTGAGCATCAACAAGGAAGTGTGGGATGACTGGGCAACTATTGCTGAAGTGGTGAGAGAGACAGCTAGGGAGGTTCTTGGTATCACATCTGGAAAGAGGGAGACAAAAAGACTTGGTGGTGGAATGAAGAAGTTCAGGAAAGCAGACAAGCAAAGAAAAATTGGGATAGCAAGAGAAATGAGGAAAGCAGACAAGAGTGTAAGGAGATGCAAAACAGAGTGAAGAGAGAAGTGGCAAAGGAAAAGGAAAGGGCATATGATGAGATGCATGAGAAGCTGAACTCAAAGGAAGGAGAAAAGATCTTGTATCAGCTAGTCAGAGAGAAATAGAGCAGAGAGGGAAGTGCTGCAAGTTAGGGTGGTAAAAGATGCAGATGGAAATGTGCTGACAAACCCAGAGACTGTTTTAGGTAGGTGGAAAGACTACTATGATGAACTGATGAATGTAGAAAATGAGAGAGAGAGGAGGTTAGATGAGGCAGACATAGTGAACCAGGACATACGGGAAATTAGTAAGGACAGGGTGAGGTGGGCTATGAAGAGGATGAAAAATGGAAAGGCAGTTGGCCCAGACGATATACCAATAGAGACATGGAACTGTTTAGGAGAGATGGCAGTGGAGCTGCTAACCAGATTGTTTAACAAGATGTATGATAGTTTTAACAAGCGAGAAAATGCCTGAGGAGCAGAGAAGAAGTGTACTTGTCCCAATTTTTAAGAACAAGGGGGATGCACAGAGCTGCAGCAACCATAGAGGCATAAAGTTGATGATCCACACCATGAAGCTGTGGGAAAGAGTAGTAGAAACTAGGCTGAGAGGTGACGATCAGTGAACAGCAATATGGTTTTATGCCAAGGAAGAGTACTACCAATGAAATGTTTGTGCTAAGAGTGCTGCAGGAAAAGTACAGGGAAGGTCAGAAGGAACTGCACTGTGTGTTTGTGGATTTGGAGAAAGTATATGAGAGAGTGCTGAGAGAGAAGCTGTGGTACTATATGAGGAAGTCTGGAGTAGTGGAAAAGTATGTGAAGTTGGTACAGGATATGTACGAAGTCAGTATGACAGCAGTGAGGTGTACGGTTGGAATGACAGACTGGTTTAAAGTTAAGGTGGGTTTGCATCAAGGATCAGCCCTCAGGCCCCTCCTGTTTGCAATGGTGATGGACAGTTGACGGATGAGGTCAAACAGGACTCTCCATGGAATATGATGTTTGCAGAGGACATTGTGGTCTGCAGTGAAAGTAGGAAGTACACTGAGATGAACCTAGAGAAATGGAGGTTCGCACTGGAGAGAAGGGGAATGAAAGTCATTTGGAGGAAGACAGAGTACGTGTGCCTAAATGAGAGAGAAGAAGGTGGAAGGTGGTTAAGGTGAATGACGTTAAATACCTAGGGTCGACTGTCCAAAGTAATGGGAAATGTGACAAAGAAGTAAGAAGAGAGTGCAGGCAGGATGGAGTGGATGGGGAGAAGAGTGTCAGGAGTGATCTGTGATAGAAAGAGAAAGGGAAGATGTGAAAGAGTGAAAGGGAAGATCCACAAGATGGTGGCGAGACCAGCAATGCTGTACGGCCCGGAGACAGTGGCCCTGACAAAAAGACAAGAGGCAGAGCTAGAACTGGCAGAGCTGAAGATGCTGCGATTTTTATTGGGTGTGACAAAGTTGGACAAGATTAGAAATGAGTATATTAGAGGGACAGCATAAGTAGGAAGGTTTGGCAATGAAGTGAGAGAAGTGAGACTTAGATGGTTTGAGAATTTTATCAGTAATCATTCTCAAAAGACATAAGAACTGTCCATGTTGACTAGAAAAAAGAAAGTTGATAGGAAAAAAATGTAAAAGTTCCTTCCTGAAGAATAATAAGAGCAACTTATTATAATAACCACTAATTTTGCTCCTGTATTCTTCTATACAGAAATTGCTTTAAAAAGAAGCAGCAGATTTTGAAGGCAAGTATCATGCTTAAATGCTGATTAGAATAATGGGGTTAACTTTACATTAATCTTTAGATTGACATTGGGTTCTTTTTTTAGAGAATAAATAATATCTAGAACCAGTTTGGTGGGGTGGTTAAAGTGCTAGACTAGAAACCAGTGACTTCATGTAACAGGGTGTGCTCCTGTTACTTGCCCCAACTCCTGCCAATAGCAGTTTGAAAGCAAGTAAACATGCAAGTAGATAGATAGGTACCACCTTTGGTGGGAAAGGTAAGAGCGGTCTGTGTGCCTTTGTGTATAGTCATGCCAGTCACATGACCAGCATCTGTGGACAACGTTGGCTCTTTGGTTATAAAACTGCAATGAGCACCATTCCCTAGAGTTAGCCACAAATGGCAGAGGAAACCTTGATCATTACCTTTTTTACTCTATTAAAATTAAAATTGATGCATTTGCTGCCACAACTGCTTCTCAAGATTGTTTGAAAGGATTTTAATATTGTATTATTTTTCCATTTTGACTTTGAGGACCCCAAGAGGATGTTGTGGGATCCCTTAATAGGTTATGTATAGACAACTACAAATTCTATTTAATTCCTGACTTTAACACCCTTTTTCTAAATACTTTTAGCTTAGCAAAAAAAAAAAGCTGTGTACGTAGATAAGGTATATTTTCAAATCATAGGTACCAAGTTTACAATTTACAAAACCCTTACAATGGAATCTTTAGTGGGGACATAAAAAAGGTAAGTTAGCAATATTAGGATGGATGCTTGTCTGTTTTGTAAATCATGCTTATTGTTACCTTCTCCCATAGATGCGTTTGGACTCTAGTTCACCTCATTAATCCTATGTAATCCTATTTTAAATTGTGTTTCTATAAAATATCCAGCATTTCTTCATGCAATTTTTTTTCTCTATCTGTAGCTGGACCATAAAGTGAACAAAAATTTTAAGCAAATCTGCTCCATCTGTACTTGAAAAGGAGTGCAATAAATTACAATGAGAGAGAAGGAACTTAAAAGTCAAATACAATAATTACCAGAATTACAGCATGAGCATCATGTTCCTTCATGAAAATGTTTGTTTGGCAGAAATCCTTCAACAAAAGAAATATTACTGTTACATTTCATCCTACTGTGATTATGTATGCTTGTGTTCATCCTGGCACACTGGGTTAAGCAGAAGCTACACAGATGAATTATGTTGGCATCATGCAGTTGTGCTTGTGAATAATCATGTGGAAGCCATAGAAGCCAAGCAGCATCCATCCTAAGGAGCTGGCCCATTAATAAAAGACAAGAAGAAAGCCAAAATTGATTCAGCCAACTCTGAAAGGACAACAAAAATTATCCTGACATACATATACCAGATTTGTTAACAAAATAATGAGGAGGAAAACCTGGCTAAAGTTCAAAACAAGCTGAAAGTATGTGTAAGCAGATCAGACAGACACCTACCTAATTCACATAAGAAGCGGAGGAGATGCAACACAACCAGACTTGCAAAATGTTATAATCATCGCCAGCCTCAATAAAAGTAGTCTTAGTTTTCTTGTAAAGCTTATTCTTGGTGTGGTCAACCTGGTGGGGCTGACGTGGTAACTCTATTTTCCAGTAAATCCAAGAACGTCCCTTGAGAAAATTTCAGCATCCCTTAAGAATTCGGATAGGATGAAAAGAGCTACACTGGAAGGAGCTGGTCTGGATACAAGGTAATAAAAATCTTACAAGGTGGACTTTCACTTGCTATTTTGCCTCTATTGTTGCTTTTTACCTGGCATCTCTGGTCAGAAGGACCTCTATCTGCTTGGATTTGGTTATTAAAGGCCCATTATCAGGAGAAGCATACTTGCTACTATTAATTTTCTCTCTTTTCAAGTAAAGTTCCCCCCCTGTGGAAATTTAGCTCTAAATATGATATACCTAATTCTCTGCAAACTATACTCAAAGCTTTCTATGTGCCCTGCTTTGAATCCTGTTATCATACTTAAATATTATTGCTTGATCTTTCTGAAATATTTATTATTGGACGCCAACTGAATGTAAGCTGAATAAGATTGCTTCTCTTTCTTTGTAATGTATTTGTATTCTTTGTATTGCATGCCCAGACCTCAATAAATTGTAAATTAAAATTAAAATATGGCCTGCTTGCATAAACAAATGTCCAGATTATAATATAAAGATATTATATCATAAAGATTATATCATAAAGACATCTTCAGTAATGGAGAAAATCTGCACTGAGTCATATAAATTAGAGGTGGTCACTCTACTTGAGTCAGGGAAATGTGCTGGACTTTTCTTTGAGATATGACATAATCCCAAATATTTGATTGAAAAAAAATTCATTGGCTTTTTTTATGAAGGAGAACAAACTTATTGGACAAAATTAAGACAGTATGAAACCATGCTTGGCCATTAAAAGTATCTGTATCTGAATCCCTTAATACACGGCTTCGCCACACATAATAATAAAACAACAAGGGGTTATCCACAACTGAAAATCAAAAGGTACATCTGAAAAAACTGTCATACAGCAAAGTGCTTGTTTTTCCTTTGAGGGATGAACGAACGAAAAGAGTGCCAAGCATCTGAAAAATGTATTCTGCAAATATTTTAGCGTGAATGTCGCAGCTCTTTCAAAAAGTTAAAGCAGCCGTATCCTTTGAAAGGCCTGTAGAATGTCTCCGATCTCTGACTGTCTCCGTATGTTCATGCATTGATAATACCTGGGCTGGGATCACCAGTGAAGCCATGTGGCTGGCCCGGCATATACTTAGGAACAATCCTTGAAGCAGCCATGTCAGCCTTCCAAGGAACGCAGCCGCGCAGGGAGGAATGCTTCGTTTCCACTAATGCACCTCTTTCAAAATTTTGCACAGAAGGCTATATTTTAATCACAACGTTTGGAGGAACCATTGGAGACATAAATAATCCATCTCCTGCCAAGTGTAGATGCTGCTAGTAAAATCGTGATATTTCTAAAATTGTACATACCGTTATTTACTATTATTCATAGACAATATCTATGTGGTTACTAGGAGTTGAAAGTGGCTCGATGGTACATAATCCATCAATATACAGGTATAGTTCTTAGAATTCCTTCTTGTAACACTGTTATTAGTTTTAGACAGACTTGGGTTATTTTAAGCTTATACATGCATACACACCTTCTCTTCTCTCTCTACACACATACACATGCCCACACATTTAGGACACAGTAAATACAAGACAGCTATGCACTAATGAGCTATCCTTCATTCTGAGGTTTAAATAACATCTAATATAGGCTATTTCCATATATATATGTATGAAATCACTTGCATGCCATTCAGAAGTAGCTGGCCATTAGTAATCTGGTGCTTGTTTCGCAAATGTTAGAGACCAAATAATTCACACACAAGTGTCTCTATGAGACTGTAAACTGTATCATCTAAAGCAGTTTAGCAACTGTAATTCAGAAAGCATTACATATGTCCTTATTTGCCACCATGGTATGTTACATAATTGAAAACCTGTTACGAAACTAAGAACCCATTTGCTGAAGCGTAACAGTGGAAGTATGAATCCAGGGGGGGAAAGACCATTTAACTTGAACATTTCAAGAACTGTTCAGTAAGTATGAAGATATGAAATGTTTAGTAATGGAGAAAGTCTGCACTGAGTCATATAAATTAGAGCTGGTCACTCTACTTAAGTCAGGAAAATGTGCTGGACTTTTCTTTGAGATATGGTATATCCCAGAGATTTAAATGAAAAAATAATAATTCACTGGTTTCTTTTTTATGAAAGAGAGCAAACGTATAGGACAAAATTAAGACAGTATGAAAATGGCCAACGTTGAAATCAGTTTAAGAAATCTCCTTCTGGATTTCAGCACTTTGGCCGTAACAACAATCTCAGGTTTTGTCCAGGTAATGATTGCCATGGCCCTGAGTGCTTTTCACCTCTCCAGGACTTGCAAAAAACTAAACTCAACCACAAATTTACTCTTTTTCCTATTACCTGGGCTACAAGGAGAATACAGCAGAACACTTTTATTTGATTTTTTTAAGGTAGGTCTATCATTTCACTGTTTCTAAGGAAAGAAAGAGAAGAAGCCCAGATTTTTATCCATCAGTGACCGGATGATATGATGTTAACCAATGAAATGAGGAATCAAAGGCTAATTCTGCAGCACAACCTGAGATAGAAAACGTGTAGCAGGAAAAGATAAATGGAGATTACCATCCTGAGGGACTGGGAAGGTAAAGGAAAGTATCATACTTTCCTACTTTTGAGAAATAGTCTGTGGCCCATTTTTGTGCTGAGGCAAGCTGGCCATACAGCCTGTAGAATCTGTGAAGGAGGTGGAAGCCCTTAAGTGACCTTGCCTGGATTTGGAAGCTAAGTTGGGTTGGGTCTGGTTATTCCTTGGATGAGAATCATCAGGGAATGCCAACACTTCAGGCTAACTAGAAAGTAGAAAAACAACCCTGAAGAAAACTGTACAGTTACATTCATGAAGTCAGAAGAATGGACCTTTTACTATTTTAATGTTTGGTGGAAGACTAACTTTGAAGGGAAGCATTTATGCTGGAGAGCATTGTAAGAATGTTTTGTGAGTAAAAATTGTGCAAAAAATAATTGAAATGTAATATACAAATTTGTTACCACATCCATCTGACACTCTAAGCATAGGAAAAATGTTGCATGTGTTAGGTATCATCTTCATGAAAGAAAATAAACAGTAATGTCCAAATCCATTGAAGGGCGTATAAACAAAAATGTTCCAGTTTATAATTATCACAAGCTACAGCAATACTATAATTTTGCACAGAAAAGCCAATGTGAAAAATAGAGAGGACAAATATTTTTTACACACTGTAGCTTGAAAATTTATCGAGGAAGAAAACTTCCCAAAACTATTTCACTGTAATGTGGGAAGAACTCTCTCAGGTTGGATAATGTTCAAATACTAATAGGGAACAACTTGCTATTTCTTTCTTGCAGTGTGTGTGTTTTTTTACTACCTGTCAAGCTCAAACTCTGGTATTTCCATGCTCAAAAGGAAATAACCTATATTCCGTTCAGATTTTTCAGAACAAAGAACAGATGGAAACTCTTTTTTTGCTCCCATCCAAAAAGGAACAGCTTCAAGGCCTTTTATGTAGAGTAAGCAGGAGGAAAAGGATGCAATAATTTTAAAGACTGGTTACAAACAGACCTTGTTTGTATGTGTTTGATGCTTGGCACTTGCTGGAATTCCTTCATTATGACTTCTTAGTTTTGCTGGAATTCCTTCATAATGACTTCTTAGTTTATCTTTAGTACATTACATATCAGGAAAGTTCCTAGAGCATTATGTATAATCCTATCTACCAAAGAGAAGAGTGACATCCTGGTGGTCTGCCCTGCAAGTGCTAACCACGTTTATATCTGTTATGGGTCCTAAAGATCATTACAGGCTTGTTGGAAGCTGCTATCTATTGGAATATACAATAAATTAGAATACTGCATAATTCATGGAAATAAAAAACAGACTCTATTCAAATGGATCCTTACATCTCTATATAGAGAAAAAGAAATATTTCAGGGAAGAAATTTCTCTTATTCATTAATGGTCACATTGCACAACTGCTGTTCTGGACAAATGGAGAGTATGACTGAGACTTGTACATGATAAAGTATGATTAACATGATTAACAGACATTTAGCATCTGCAAAGTCTCTTTCTAGGAAAATGTAAGGAGCATTTATTGTTTGCTTCTCCAACCATTCTTTAAAACAATAAACTCCGTTGCAGCTGATGACTTATTTTTTTTAGCTACTTATTCTTTACTTAACTAATTGCAAGTTGTAAGTTAGCCAAGTAAAGCTATTTGGCTTTATAGATGACTTGGAGAATCCCTTATCTCATATTCCTTTAGTTACATTGGGATTATTAATTTCACCTCTGAAACACATTTTTATTTCAATGTGCACCTGCAATTAACTTAAAAACACTGGATAAAAATATCCTCTTCAAACCATTTGATGGAAACGTGTTTGGAAATCAGCTACCAGTATGAAGGAATACTTTTGATGCAGATGTAGTGAGCTGTGCAAATCCTTCAAAACATAAAGGCCATGTATGAAGTGCCTCTTTTGAACTACTAAAATGGACAGATTTATAGGATTCTGCAGCTGTTTGCATTCATACAGCTCTCTTGTGGAGATACAGGGGAGAAGCATTTGAAACAGCCGAGAAGCCTGGTGAAAGAGCTGTTATCTTTCATGAGTGTTTCATGCGTGCGCCTGCAAATTCTGAAGAAACTCTTCCAAAGGACTTGCTCAGCCTTAGTTAACAATAAGTCATTTGTTTTGAAGATACTGTATACTTTATGGACAACAAATTAGTAGCAATGCTATAAGTGATTCTCCAACAAATGCCGACACCTGCAAAGAATGTTCATCTCTTTTTGAAGCATGAACATTTTAGTGCCCAGTTGCATGCACATTACAATTTCTAGTTCAGGAATGAAGGATTGAAGTAGCTGGACTTGGGCACCAACCAAGGCATTATTATCGCAGCACAAAGACCTCTGTTTGTCCTGAGAACATTCTGTCCTGCCTATTGTTTCTCCCTTAGATTCCTTTTTATTTGCTGGCAAATGAGTCCTGGCAAGAGGAAGAAGAAACACCATTTCTCCCTCTCTTTCCTTTTTCTTTTTAAAATATCATTCTCCCCAAAAGTCTCATTGCTGATATACTTCTTTAAGCACAAGCAAGCTGCTCAACTTAGCCAGTTGCTTGCAAATGCAAACTTTTTTTTTTAATCTGGTACCTGGAGTCTGTGACTATCAAATGAAAGCATTTGGTGAGGAAAAGCTCCAAAGTGCCTTCGAATCATCACTGACTCCTGGACAAGTCCCTGCTGTTTTCTTGGCAAGATTTCAGAAGTTGTTTGCCATTACAGTAGCTTTAAATATGATGTACATTTTTTAAATGCAGCCTGGAACCTTCATACAGGAAGGACTAAAGAATAGAGGATACGGGAGATAGAAGCTTGTCACTGTGATGTATTCTTTTCATTTAGGCCTCCAATAATATCTGCTGGTAGCAATAAACCAATGAGGGTTGTATGCCTCTCTGAGGAGACAAACAGTTTTCTCAGTGTCTGGTTGCCATGAGTATATGTAAATTTTAAATGAGTTGAAGACATAACTGCATTTGACTTTTTAAAAGAGTACTTTTCCCCTGCCTTCTCTTTCTTTGCACTGTTTTTCAATGTGAGAAAATCTAATAATATTGCACGAGAGTTGCAGATATCAGCCTGTGATTTTCTAATAGAAGATCAGATACCAGATACAGTTTGTTGTGCAAATTCAAGATTAATGGCAAGGCATGCAAAACTTAGAAAAGAAGTATGTAATGCAATAGGAGCAGTCAGAAACTAGGGAAATAACCCATAATACTGAATGTCAGAAATGTGGAGACCAGAGAATAGGAGCAAAAACATAGGAGCGCACTCAACAATATTAGCTCATCAGTAGTTCTGCTATTCCTCTGAGTTGAAAGTTTTCTTCCAAATAGCTGATCCCAATGAAGGCCTAAATATCTATTTTAGATTCCATGCAGTAAACCTCTATTACTGTCATAACACACAAATTCAAGGTCATAGTTATTTCAACTATACTATGGAAAGCAAAGGGAGATGGTGTTAAGTCTATTTTACATCTATAGACTCCGTTCTTTATTCTATTTTAATTGGTTTTGATAAAGACTTTGCAATGAAGTTGAAAGCTTAACCTTAACATCAAAAAATAAAGTCCAGTTGACAAGATTTACAAGCCTCCAGATTTGTTTTATTACCTGGGTGACAGAGGATTCCTTCTGGACTCTGTACCATGGAGTTTGCTTAATCTTCAGATAAGTCTTCTAACTGCACCAAACATTAGCATGACAGGCCACCTGAGATCTTAAGTATCACATCTGGCAATGTAGCCATGAACAAATTAGAAATCTCTTAAGCTCTAGTATTTTTTAAGTAGTCAACTGATTGGCTGCAGATAGTAGAGCTAATGCCTACCCTGAATCCTGTCAGATTTTATGTTATATTACAAATTACCAACACTATTGATAATGGGACTATTCATTTGACGGTTTTAAATATTACCAGAATTGTGTGGAATATAAAATTTGAGGGGTGTGCCAACAACTTTACTACTTTGTTAATTATGGCATACAATTTTGGTAGACTTAACATAGTGGTATATGCCTTTTACATGAATGATCTTTCTAATACTGCACAACATTAAGTAGCTATTTTGATAATATTTTGTAATAGTATTTAACATAAAAGAGAACATAATCAATGATTCCCAAGACAATGAAGCAGATTTTTTAAAAAACTTTGCTTATCTATAGACAGCTGGCCAATTGGTTCCATTATCAGGAGATAAAGATACAGCAAATTTATGCATAATTAAAATTTATCTTGATTGCCACAGAAAAAAAAAGTAGATTGAGATCTCCATATAATGTTAAATAGCTCATGTGAATTCATCATGCTGCTTTTTATTATGTTGGTATGCTATCACAGGCCCATTTATTATCTCATGCTTGGTATATTAACTTAAGAGAAACATGGATGGGAGATGTGGTTTGCTCTCTAAAGCTCAAATATATGTTTGTATCCTCTCTCTCCCTGGCCCTGCCACTTGCATCCTCAGTATTTGGGGAAAAGATACAACATTGGGTTTTTATACTCAGTAAACATCAGCTTATTAAGAACAATTCTCTAGGGCTCTTAACTACAGTCTTTATGTAAGGATGGATTTGAGTTAGCTGTTAATTAAATAATGTATCTCAAAGACAACATTCTGAAATGCTAAAGTAGCATTAAATGACTCTATTAAGCCATATGAAAAAGAGTACCTACTTTTCTTTATATATGTCTACTGTCTCTTTCCTTTCTTTCTATCTCCAAGGGCTAAGCACACTTTGGACTTCACAGTTCTGCTAGTTATTAAAGTAACCTGACTTCTTTTAAGCTTTTGTTTCAGACAAAAACAATATGGAGTCATTTTAAGGAATCCATGAAAGTTAATCCATTTTTTTGAATTAAAGGTAAAGATTTCCCCTGCTAGTCATGGCCAGTTCTAGGGGGTGATACTCATCTCCAATTCAAAGCTGAAGAACCAGTGTTTGTCTGAAGACATTTCTGTGGTCATGAGGTCAGCATGATGATATGCCAAAGTGCACAGAATTCAGTTACCTTTCTCACTGAAGGTGATACCTATTTATCTACTTACATTTTTTAAATGCTTTCGAACTGCTAGGTTGGCAGAAACTAGGCAGACAACGGGAGCCCACCCCATTACACAGCGCTTGGGTCTCAAACTGCCGAACTGCTGACCTTCTAGCCAACAAGCCCAACATCTAAACCACTCGGCCACCACACTACCAAAAGAAATAACATATTCTTTGCATAGATCAGATCCCAAATTGAATCCCTATTATTTCCATAAAAATAAGGTTTGAGCAAAGAATATATATGGTTTGAGTAACTGTCTGTCTTCTAAGGGAGTCAGTCCAAATTTGAAGATGTAGATTTATAGAAGCCTTACTAAAATGGTTAAGATTTCTAATATGAGCTGGATGTTTTTTAGTGAGAGCAGGGGTATCCAACCCTGGCAATTTTAAGATGTATGGACTTCACTTTCCAGAATTCCTCAACCAGCTATGGTTGGCTGAGTAATTCTGGGACTTGAAGTCCACACATCTTAAAGTTGCCAAATTTGGACACTCCTGAGTTAGAATTTCTATGACTATATCATTGAAGACATTGTTCAGCTTTCTTCTTTTCCTTCCCTTTCTCCCCATGAGGGTGGCAGGAAGAGAGAAGAAGCATCAGAAAGCATGGAGAATTACAAATGGAAGGCAATATCATTGCTAATAAAATTCTGGAAATGAAGCACAATATGCAGTTTTCTTGGAAGCATCCCTGAGACTGGATCTGGCTCACTGTTGAAATGTTCTATATAGGACACTGTTTTGAAAGATAATCCTTTTTATTAATGCTTTTGACTTGTTTTTTTTTAATTGACAGTTATCAAGAGGAGAATCAAAGATAAATTCCTTCTTGGTGACATAAGGTTGCATTTCAACCCATAAACTCTCATGTTCTATGCTTTCAAATTCCAGTACAGTCTAACTCCCTCCTCCATAAGACTTGAAAAAATGGTTGCATTATTGGTTAATAAAATAAACACTTTCAAAGTGATATTTCATTTATAGTCATGAAATGATTCTACAAAGCCTCTTATTGCTTAAGAGTTTTGCAGATGTTCTGGCAAAGGCCTATTTATTCTTTTGAGAAATGTTTCCCAAGTTCCTTTCACACACAGCCAAATCCCCCTGCAATTACATTGTCATGTGGATCTAACAAAAGTGAAAGAAAGGCTATTCCCAAATTAAATCCACTTAAACCTTTTTCTTAATTTATTTATTTCAGCAACAACATACAAAAACAAAGCACATAACAAAACATAAACACATAATAAAACAACACATTGAAGATATGACTATATCTTCAATGATATAGTCATAGAAACTGTCAACTAATAAAACAATAAATACAACGCAATACAAAACAATGAAAAAAGAGAAAAATGGAAAAAAGAAAAAAAAAGGAAGACAAACCTTCTCTCATATAACATTCCCAGCCTAACTCTGTATGGATAGCTTTCTACAAGTCCTCCTCCCAAAAAATACACATGTTCCTCTCTTACATTCTAATCTGATTAATATGTTAACTATATATTATATACGTTAGATTTCTATGTTAATTCATGTCCTATGTTAATTCATATGCTATAATTATAATATTTCTTGTAATTACATATGATTTAATTTTAATTATTAGTCATCTAGTTCATCTACAAAAATTTCTTCAGCAATTCTCCAGCTTCCAAACACCCCAAAATTTCCTTGAATTGTTATCCTTCAGAAGGCTGTCAACTTTGCCATCTCAGCCAAATCATTGAATTTTATAAGCCAGCCATCCCGCATAGGAACCCTCTCTTCCTTCCACATTCTGGCTTATATCAATCTTACTGCAGATACTATATAAAACAACTCTCCATATTGTTTCTCAAAATGTTTATCAATTATACCTAAAATAAAAGCTTCAGGTTTCATTAGTACATTATGTTTAAAAATGTTTTGCATAACTTCAGTTAGATTTAGCCAATATATTTTAACCTCTCTACATGTCCACCACATATGGTAAAACATACCTGGAGATTGAGCACATTTCCAACTTTTGTTAGATGATCCATTGTACATTTTAGATAATTGGTCAGGGGATAGGTGCCATCTGTACATCACTTTATAAAATTTTTTTATAAAGACTTTAAGAATATAATTCAAAGGAAAAAAAATTGGCCCATTTAATCATACACTCCTTGACCTATTTGTCTTTCAAGATTCAGTTTCAGCAGTATCTTATACATTTTTGCAATTAAATGATCATCTCCAGTACAGAAAACCTGTTCCAACTCCAACTTTCCTTGAGCAAAAACATACCTTCTTTGTGTCCAACTTAAACCTTTCACAAATTTGATTGTAAGTACAGCAATGACATGTGAAAACTTTACTAATAATTTCTTCTCTTGATTTTAATTTACGTTCTCCATCAACAAAAGTTAAAATATGTATTTAGATTTTTTGGCTAACTCCCTCCTGTAGAAAGCTTCATGAGGAGAAAGCCGTAATGAAATCTTTATATTTATGCCAGATCAGCAAGATCCCTTTATATTTATGCCACTCTCTGATGAGAACATGCCTAACAAAATGGTATTTAAACAATGGATTAAGCCATTATTTAAACACCACTTAGCCCTCTTAAAGTAACTGTTTTTTCTTTGATTACCTGGGAGCAAAACTTCTTTCTAGGTTTGCTTGCAAATAAGTCCTGCTGAACAAAGACACTTCCCAATATTAATTAAACATTTTATTTTAAACTGTCAGCTGTGCCTATTGAATTACATCCTAACAATCCTGGCTGGAAGGTTAGTGATGAGTAGCAATTAATTAACTGCCCCATGACTAGTGTCTCTTAATAGTACCAATGTCGGGTTCTGTTCCAGTGGAAGTGAAGGTTAATTTATCATTTCCTTGTATGATTTTCATACAGACTCTATTAGCTCCATTTTATTGTATAAAATGATGGAAAGGGGGGAACAGCAGCCCGCATTCAGGACAAAATTTGACACAAGGGCATTTAACAGAGGCACTCTTTATCTCTTAGTTCAACTAACAAAAAGCAAATAGAACAGGTAAACTGCAGCATTTCAAAGCTTTTGTTTTGAGGTTCTGATGTTGGTTTTGATTACATTCACTTGATTTATATTTGGATTATTTTGCATAATATAAGCCACCTGGAGTGTACATTACAAACTGGAAAGTAGGGGGTATAAATGTAAAAATAAATGAAGTGTGGTAGAGCAACCTCCAGAACAACAGTGATGCTGTGCCTGCTCAAGCTGAAGTGACAATTGCATTTTGTTGCAAAAAGTGGTTCTGAGAAACTAAAGCAAGAAAAAAAAGCAATGAAACAGAAGTATTTCTCAGGCTGCCGTCTCTTCAAAACCAAATTGAGTGAGCTAATCAGAGAAATTTCAAGAAAAATGGTAATGTATAGCTAATAAACTTATGGATAATCGTCTTCTGAAAGTCACTTAGCTAAAGTGAAATCAAGCCATTTCTTGATTTTGGCTGGCAGTATAACTTTATAGAAGACAGTTTTTCTGTCTCTAGCCCCTTGATTCTGATAAGCTGCTGCTTTCATGGGCAATTTCCTACATTGCTTTTTCCTCTTTTCTTTCTTTTTTTTTGGGGGGGAGTGTAGGGGAAGAATAGAAGTAGCTATTAAAAAGTCCAGTGATTATAAAAAGGTAAAGGTTTCCCCTTTCAGTCATGGCCGACTCTAGGCGGCAGTGCACATATCTGATTCACAGGCGAGGGAGCCAGCGTTTGTCTGAAGACGCTTCCATGGTCATGGAACACTGTTACCTTTTCTACTGAAGGTGGTAACTATTTATCTA
>JANHZU010004097.1:98505-116823 GCA_032468055.1 Acrochordus granulatus | reverse complement strand
GATAACATTCCTGAGAGTGGATTATAAAGTCTTCCTTAAGCCTTTTGAATAAAAGATAAAGTATAATATAATATATCAATATACGAATAACATGTAAAAGCAGAGGCACAAATCTTTTGTCTTGCTTGTCTTATAGTTATGCTGATAACATTCCTGAGAGTGGATTATAAAGTCTTCCTTAAGCCTTTTGAATAAAAGATAAAGTATAATATAATATATCGATATACGAATAACATGTAAAAGAAAATGAAGATATGTATGTTTGTCTGTCTAGAATGATGGATGTTAAATATTTCTGCAATATACTGATATTTTTCTTCCTTACTGACAGTGCTCAGTCTTTAATAGATTGCTATTTCCTTTCAATGTTCCAAAACTCTATTTACAACATATAGAACTATGAATACATTTGAATTTGTTGTGCAATATAGTTATCTTGACATTACTACATAATTTACATGATACTTGCATAACATTTCAGAGACTGTAAAATTTCTGGAATCCAGAAGAAATAGCAGTGTTGTTACATCTTACTGTGGTAATACAATTTCTGCTTTTTAACTTGATAAATTGAAAAAAAATTAGCTTCCAACTGATGAACATACAAAGAACAAATTGAATACAATTTATAACAAGATATTCTGTCACAATGCATTTTGGTATCATGCTTTTTTATGCTTCCTTGCTCACAGCATCACTATTTTTTAAACCATTGAATGAATAAAGGCTACAGTACAGCATGGAACAATTATCTTACTGATCATGGGAAAACTGAAGATCAAACTGAAAAGAAATAATTTCTCAGCTAGTTACCAATGAATAATTCCTCAGAATATTGAGATTTTATCAATAACAATCATCAGTGTTCTGTAATAATTGCTACATGCTTGCAAATATTTTTTGTTTCAAACACATCTGCAACAAAAATATGAGAGTAACATGTTATTATCCAAAACAAAATAGATATGCCCTTTTCTGAAATACAACAAGAACCACAATGACCATTAAAACAACACAGCAATAATCATCATGTGGATTGGATTTATCCCAGACTCTCTGCATCCATATGATTACAAGTTGTTCTGTTCTGGCCATTTGCCAGAATAACATTCAGTACAAATGTAGAGAACATGATATCCTAGCTGCCTCACATCTGGGTGAGCTTGCTGACATGCTGAGAAGAAGCTGTTGCTTTTTGCAAATTAATATGTTACTGAGATACCTGATTCTCACCACTTACTCTTTTTTTCTGGCTGACTTTCTCTTTTCTTCATTGGCTTCATGACTAGCATCACGTAGTCTTACTTCACGATCAGACAGACTTGCTGGAATGATGTCCAACTCCAGGTCTTTATTATCCTGAAAAATGTATTGACTTGGATCTTTAATAAAATTGTTATAAAATTAATTAAGGCCATAAACTACCCACTAAGTGGAAGAGATGAAAGGAAAACAATAGTATCAAGAAAAAATACTTCACAGAGGAAAAAGGCCAAATGCACAAATATACTTAGGAATAATGAGCTAAAAGCATATCAGATCTGACAAATAGCAGATGATGAATATTCTGATAAGCTATTTTTTCCCATCATGTATATCTTTTTAAAGACAATTAGAGTACTGAAAATAATATTTCTTCTTTGCTGAAAAACATAAGGCCAGTGATGGGTGTGTGAGTGGTGGGGAGAGGAGAGCATTGTTATTTGTTTTTCTCTTCCAAAATATTGATCCTAAGAGCTACATTTTGGTTTTTTCAACAGTAGAAACAAGCATACCTGTTGGATTTGAACAGAAAGAGCCAAATGAAAGTAAATTCTATTCTACAACTTTAATGGGTGCCTCAAGGGTTACAAGAATTTCTCCTTCTAAATGCCACAACTTCTGACCTTGGTTTATAATCTAACGGTCCTCCAGGGAGTTGCCCCTCCTTCTTTTGGTCATGTGTAATAACTTTATGCTCCTCCCCCTCTTCACACATGATTCAGTCCTGGTTTCCCCCACAATACTCCACCTAAGTTTGTAAAGCATATACTTGGTCCTTCTCAATTTACTGGCCTGATCTCAGTAAAAATACTGCATACTTCTTTTTTTCTGATAATTATCCTTTCTACAGCAGCTTTCTGTCCCATATGCCTGCTATTGCCTATTTCCTTCCCCAATCCTCAGAAGCAAATTTGGGGGGTAAAAGGAGCTCTAGCAGGACAAGGGAGGCTTCTGGAAACAATCACACACACACACATACACACAAAGACTATTTTAATTACAATACTCTGTAAGTTCATTTTCACTGTGAAGCCACAATGACTTTTCAAACCTTTCTTATTTGGTAAAAAACTGTTTTCAGTCATTTTTTTCATACAGCTTACAATATTTATGGGATTATTACTTGCTGGATAGAGCAGAATGGCTGGATTGCACACCATGGCATTTTTACCATTTCCCTCTCTGAGAATCAAGTCAAGCATGTATCTGCAGCCAGAGGCTTAGACTGAAAAGGCCTTAAACAACTTTCTGAAGGTTGCAGCACTTCTTAATTTATGAGTGGCCTATTACTTGGTCATCAGATGGTATTCAACTTTGGGAGCATTAGTTTATTTACCAACCAAACTATCTTCCTACTATCTGTTCTTGCAGTTAACTAAATGTTATTTTTTAAAATCTACTTTGGGAGATCTCTGTGCTGCACTCAAGCAAAACAGGATAGGAAATCTGGCAAATATGACAAATACTTCTAACTCCTCCAGGAGTTTTCTTAATATGACAAATACTTCTAACTCCTCCAGGAGTTTTCAAATATGACAAATACTTCTAACTCCTCCAGGAGTTTTCTTAATAAAGATATGTCAGAAAAACATACAACTTACAGTACCTCTGTATTGATCCCAAGAGCTTTTTCCAAAGTGTAGCGGTACTTCCCCATTCTCAGTGAAAAATCCCGGTAACACTTGTCAACAGTGGTAACCCATTTCCTAATTTCTGTGGCATGTGTGTGTCCTTTCTCTACAAAGCTATCAGCCAGTTGAATGAGAAGCTTCACTTTCTCCTTGGTTTGCTGTTTGAAAGAGTTGTTCATAGTTATCACATCTTTTGTGAACATTCTGTTTCACTTTAATTCACAAAGTAACCATATGGACCTCATATTTTTTACAAATGCTGCTAATATAAAATGTTCTTAAATGTTCTTTTGAAAACAAGAGTGTAGGTGGGATGTAGCCTTTTCATCTAATTTTTTTAAAAATCTTTACATTCTATATCAGACACCAGTGTGCAGAATAAGAATAAAATAGATCTGATGGTATTAACTTCACAGTATTTTTGGCATTAGCAGAACCCACGTGATGAGAGGCACATGATTTTTGCCTAATCACTCTGCTTATAATAACTTCTAGGCTGTTCCAAAAGGTCTTTCCAGCCCTCAGGAATAGTTTCCGGGAAAGAGGGGCAGGCACATGGAATGGAAAAAAAATCATCAAAAAATCATACAACTGGAAAGGCTTTAAATTAGCACAAAGCTCTGAATACAGCCATATCTAATTCAGCACTGTCAGCTATGTAGCTCTTAATAATAATAATAATTAAAAAACACTTTTATTTTCAAAAATATTTTCCACTAGTATTTATGACCCCTCAGTGGAATAAGCTCTGTAACTAAATGGTCTGATTTTGAGATAATATTTTGAAAATGATAAGGTAAACAGAAAATAACAGCTCCTTACAGCTTTTATCAGTTAATGTATTTCTATTAGATACTACTGAATGAGAAATCAGGTCTGGGAATTGATAAAGAAGCACAGTCATGTTCTCACAAGGCAATAGGCAACATATAAAATGAATAACTGACATGAAAACCTTTCTAAAAATGACATTAGGATTAAATTACTTTAATGGATATAAAAACAAGTATGGTATATTCTCTAAGATATTGGACTAAGACTGGGAAGACATAGCCTCAAGTTGACTTTCAGCCATGGAAATTCACCATGTGACTTTAGGCCAATCACTCTCTCTCAGCCCAGCTCTAACAAATTATACATTGGACAGACAGGGCTAGCTGGGAAACTGTGAAGCATGATTGCAAAAACAGGCAAAGTAGAAATTTAAGAAAGTGACTCTATCTCAAAGCAGTTACACATATTACTTAATAAAGTACTGTGACTCAAGTTCTACTAATTATTTATCTGTTAATACTTATATCCCACCTCTTTTCTAAGAGCTCAAGTTGGCTTATATGGGGATTTTATCCTCATGACAACAATTCTGAAGTAGGCTGACATGAGAGTATGACTCATCTAAAGACATGTAGAGTGCTTTCATGGCTAAGGATGGGCTTGAACCAATGTCTACAGCCCAACACTCTACTTACTATACCACATTTAACCACTAAAGCACATTTATCTTAAGGACACATTAATATTGTTTTCCTAAAAGAAAACCCTTGTTCCCCTATAACTTTAGAACTGAAGAGAATTGCAGTACGGTGTTTAGATATCAAAAGCATATCATCAAGAATTCCACCAAGCTAGCCTACTTAGATTTTTAGATTTCAGCCCAAGTGTCTAAAATAATGTGGATTGTGTCTGAATTTTGAGAACTATAAAATACTTATACATATGAATGTATGTATATACATACAACATTTACATCATCAGAAATTTTTTTTCTTCTGTTCAGTTGTGTCCAAATTTAGAGACTTCCTGGACAAGTCCCTGCAGTTTTTTGCAGTTTTCTGAACAAGATTTTTCAGAAATGATTTGTCATTGCTTCCTTCCAGTTGACTTTGTGCCAAAAGTGGGATTACAGTTTATGGTCTCCCAGTGCCTAGTCTAATACCTTAACCATTACACGAAACTGGCTCTCCCATCAGGTAATACTAAATTTATACAGGTAATAAATGAAAGAAAGCTCCATGAATTATTTCACATATAAATGAATATCCCATTCTCTTTAGAGTGTACATATGTACTGTCTATAGACATTTGTACTGTCTATCGCAGTAAAAGCCATTAAACTCATCTTTTCATGCATACAAATTTATGGCATGATTTATTATCTGTCAAACAATCACCCTCCCCTTTGGACAGTTATCTCAGCAGCCCTTTCCACAATCAAACATATATTTATTGATTTCTTAATGATACAACTTCCTATTGTTTATAAATTATAAATACAGTTCACCTTGGCAGGTACTTTGAATTCTCCATATTCTTTCAAAAGTTCCTGTGTTTCATCTGCTGATTCTCCAGTGGAGTTGTGAGTAGAAAGATAAAATTCTCCTGTTTCCTGAATCCAATCCAAGGCCTGCAGATGAGAGAAAAATGCACAAGAAACAAATAACCTTGTGATACTGTAAGACTGACACATTTTATTATATAGCATATTTATCCAGAATAGAGTATTATTTCTGTGTTACCAATGTTTAATGATACATTTCAAAATATGTTCGCCACCTTGGGTTATTTGTAGAAATAATAAAGCCAGGATACTAGCACAATTAAGGAGAAACATTAGTGTTATGTAAAAGAACTAAGAAAATGTGTTGTGCTCTATAAAGGATGCCATTATCTGCAGTAGACAATAACTCAGGCAATTAATATGAGAGAACTGACTGAAGAAAAAATAATTTCAGCACCATGGCCAGTACTACAGATGCCAGAGAAGTCTACTTTCAGGACCATGGAGAGCAACCTTGCAACAGAATCCCCTCCAATACTACTGATTCATCCTAAATGAAAAGATTTTATAGAAAAAGCAGGAAACGTTTCTGAAGTGCCCACCAGTGCCACTCATACTTGCCTTCTGCTTTTCCCCAGTAACTCACTGAATACTTTCCCCAGTAGTTCACTGGGGCTCTTCTTCCATTATTATGTCCTGCTTATGAAGGTCCATTTGGTTTTCCTGCCACAATAATGCAGTGAGTTGCCATTTTCCTCTTCAGTGGACTCTGTCTAGTGTGATCCTTTTTTTTAACCTGCCTGTCATGAGTGACTCTTATGAGAAGGAACTCTTCTTATGGTAAAGCTCAAAAATCCATGGGATCCCCAAAGCCCTTCATATTATAATGAGCCATGAAAAGTCCTTGTTCACAAGAAAAATGCAAAGATCGCTCTTCCAAGTCAAAGGGAAGCGTATTTCACAGGGGCTTCATGGATAGGATATAGGATCCTAGAAGTAGGTTCCAGAATAAAAGACTAATTCTAATTCTTGTAGGAATTGTTGTTGCTTAGAATGATCTTTGAGGGCTCACTTCCTAATTGAAGGCTATGAAGAGTTCCAAATACAGCTTTCTATAGAAAGCAGACTGACCATTATGGACTGATTGTTCATAGTCTTGAATTCAGCAAAATCATAGCAGAATTCTTCAGACTTAAACAGAATGTATTTGTGATGTGACTGCTGTGTTATTCAGTCTATGCTGGCTCCCTGCTAGCCAGTATGAGTGCTAGATATAGAAGAGAACTGTGTAATTAACAAGGACTGAGAGCATACTAAAATATACCTTTTTTGGATCACTTTGTGAAATTTCATTTGCATGCTAATATATAGTAATGTTTTCAAGTTGCAAGTCGAAGATTCCATGTATGCAGTAGGAAAGACTGTGCTTGACTTCTTACTGCATTATTTCATTCTTTCTTCATATGATGAAACTAACAGGAGTTCAGCTATGAAATAAGGTTTTCAGATGGCAGGCTTCAGAATCTATTAGCCTTAATACTTGCTTAGGCTAATGGCCAATTGGGCTCATTTCCAATTGTGATCCGTCTTGAACATTTTTAGTCTTTACTGTTAGCAAGGACTGGACATAGGACTTGAAATATATGAAGTACACATCACAGATACAATTCTCCCCACAGGCACTCTATTAAACTGATTCACCTTCACTGACATTGCTAGTCAATGAAGAGAAGTTCAGCATTTAATTAAGTTACCTGCTTTGCACTGCGCTCAAAGACTACATACTGCTGACACTGATCCAGTCGCCTTTTCTTCAAAGTCCAGAAGTGAAGAACACGATTTTCCCTCTGCAGCAGCTCACTCAAAATAGCTATGGGAGGAAAACAAGAAGAGATATTTTCTTAGATAGTTGGTAAGAAAGTCATCACCTATCCCACCTTGTCCTTTATCCTAAGAATATAAGTTCCCTAGAATGAAGCACTTAAGACTAAAAAAAAAAAGCAAGGACATCCATTAACATAGGCAGCTTAGTAAGTTTTTGTGGACGTCAGTAACTCAAAACTCTTGTTAAGGCCAGAATACTTTCACTCGTGGAGAACACTTCAGCCTGTGTTTTTCAAACTAAGCAATAGATTAAAACACACACAAGACACACACACAGACCAAACAAGCCTCAAATTATGTAAATAGGAGGAGTTTAGGCATCCAGATAATCTGTGTAACATAAACAAATCCAAAGAAATACACTCGATAACTTCTTAATGTACCTTGACTTCAAAATAGTTCAACCATTCTTCATTAAATTTAGTAATTCTGTTAAATCGTATTTCTCTCTCTGGGGTTATTGCTTTATAAACCAATATACTGTTGAAATAATCATATTGAAATGCATCTATATTATAACAAGCTTATACAAAGCAGAATCTCTAGTAGATTGTGACCTGTCCCTTTTTAAGTATTTCCATGGTCTCATATCTATTAATGATTTCAGGAAAATTATTTAATTCAAAATGGAAACATGGCAGCTGCCATGTTAAATATATGTCTAATGTAAATTATATATACAAGTTTCCATATAATAAAAACTTTCCTTGCTATTTCTAATTTTTTAAGTATATGTTTGAATAATTTTAGTTGTTTCCACTAAACATATGTGGAATGTACATTGCATATGTGGAATGTACATTGCTAGTACTGCTGAAAAACTCAACCAATAATGAAATATTTAAGCATGCTAGTTTTACATTTTCAACTGTTTAAATTCTAATAAATATGCAAATGTTTGAAACACTCATTCCTAAACTACATACTTATTACTTTAATACCATGATCTGCCTTTTATCTTTATACTCTAAAAGTAATCCCATCAGAAATTAAAAAAATGTCTTCATTTTGTATTTTTACTTTACAGTTTAGAAAACCTACCATAATGAAACTTTCTGAAATGATTAACTATATTCTGAAGACAGATTTTGGATGTACATAAGACTCATAGCTATAAAAGCCTTTAGCTTAGAACGTTTTTAAAGAAGGGAATATTATGTTTCTAAAGTTTTTGAAAGAGTACAAACTTAGTCCTTAAGTTCAGTCTAACAGAATGAATTGCAGACATCCTCATGTTTAAAATATATTTAGATATAATAATCCAACAATAATAATACATTAACGTTTTGCCCCATGGATAATAAGCCGGTATTTCCCTATAATTATTTTAGCCTATTATTGCCTTCGTACAGTAAAAAAAGTTCCTCATTCTCTGGTCATTGATTAGATTGTACGGAGTTAAACACATTGGTACAATTCCCTCTCCAGAAAATAAATCTATACAATAGGACTATTTCTTGATTTCAGAACTGGCAAGGAGAGAACAAAATATTTTACAGTTCCTTGGGACACTGATCATATTCTGTCTAGTCCACTGTAAAATATGGTAAGTACATGTGTCACTGCTTGTATGTAAGCATCCTTACCTGAGATGACTGTATACAAAAGTAATGAGTGCATAGTATACAGTATTTCTAAAAATTAACATGCCATTCCATTAATGGGACCCTCAGAGAACACACTGACCTTTCACTTGCTGTTCAGGTCCCCTGGTATGGCTCACTACTCCTGGCATGCTGACATTGTTTCGATGAATGTACTTCAGAAACACTTCTGCATTCCTTCGTGCGAGTGTGCATGCCTGTGGGCAATAAAACACCCCCCAAGCCCCATCACAACAGTTACAATTTTGAGAAGCAAATTGGAAAAATAAAACATTAAGGGACTTTCTGAACTGTGACTTAAGCTTCTTTTCCTTTTTGACCTCTAAAGGATTTTGATGTGCATGAGAAAACATGAGAGACCTTCAGATTGCAGTCATACACATCCATCATTTTGGGGATGATGGGAGAGGAAATATTACATGGACAAAATTTACAGATTTCCAAGAAAAATAACAGCACTAATATCCCAAAGCAAGATGTTAATCTTGCTTTAACTTTAAAAACTGTCAATTGATTTCTTCAGGAAGCTTGTCTTGCAAAGTTATACAACTGTCTCAGTCCTATTGTCTATATGTTATCAGTTAAAAAAATAGAGTATGCATTCTTTTAAAATGTGCTTCTGAGTGGCACTAGGAAGGAAAGCCTGTCATTTCCTCCATCAAGAATACATATAGCTGAAGATCTGTCAGACTAATAGTCTACCTAGAACAGTACTGCTTATTGCTATTGGCATCTTAATGCAAATAAAAGGCAAAGGTCTTTCATAGCCTTGATTTTCTATTGTACAAGGATTTAATAATTCCAGCATCAATATACAATGTACACATAATTGAGCTACTACTGTAGCTGGAGGTACTCTAAGTCAGGGAAATAAGAACTTAGAGAGAGACACACATTGAAAAAAGGAAAAGATTTGGTTTGAATTCTTTAACCTCTTAACATAAGTACACCTTAAAAAACCTTAAGGAGGAGAAAAACAAGAGCTTTCAATTGCTCTTCTGCTTGATAGCTTAATCTTACTATCAGGATAACTACAGTCTTACTTTAATATTCATCAAAGATTATAGAAACAAACATCCAATAGTTTCACACACAAACACACACACAGAGAGCAATTAGTGGACATTTTCCCAAAGTTACCTTCCTTTATGGTTTACTACTGGCCATTCTCCTTTATTTGATGTCACAGAGCACACAAATATGTTAGACTTTATTTTTTTCAGAAATGTTATTTTCTTAGAATCAGCTTTGATGATACACCAAAAGACAATGTTTTATTTAGGTTAGTGGAATATTTATGTGATGTACCATGCCAGCAGCAAATGTGTGTGAGATCATCTATTCCTTTCCAGAATAGAAAAATTACAAGCTAAAGTTTTTTAGTTCTACAGAACTAAAAGAATGAGAGATTAATGCAAGCAGCCTTTGAAATGTGTCATGTTACTGCAGGACATTACATCTGTTTTATCAGTATAGATTCTAAGCATGAAGAAACCTTAAGAACCCTCCATTTTCACCACCAGTTATGGTTCTGGCTATCGAAAAAGAACATACATTAGGAATGCATGCACACGTAGTTCTGCTTTTATGGCTTTTATTATAAAATAAGAATAAAGATATAAAATAAGATGAAAGATACCTCTCTTCTAGAAAATATAGTATATCATAGATGGAACATAATTTATGTTCCTACAAATAGGTTTCCATCCAAGAATTAGTACCTAACTTACTCCTGCAGTTAAAACGAAGGAAAAAACAGCTGTTAAAAACCAGGGGAATTAGACGAGACCTTAAGAAAGGCTTCCTTCTGTTCCAGATGTTTGCTGATTAAGGGAATAACATGATCTATTTCAGAAGCTGGCCCCAGTTTATCCCGGCCTCCACACCAGTCTTCATCTCTTCGATATTCCTGCTCCAAACTCTCCAGCACACTGCAAACCTGAGGCACAAGCCAGAATACAATAGTTATCAAAATTACCTTTAAAAGCAGAAACAATTTATCTTTAAAAACATTAGCCTATCAAATAATCAAAAATATAAGACCAATTCATGGATGTTATAGGAAATTCTTCATACAAGAAGGTCACATGAGGTAGCCTTTCCCCCATTTGAGTTTTTACAGATAAATTATACTGCAGCTGATATCATCCCCATCCAGTACAGCCATTGATGAAGGAGTAATGGAATTTATAATGCTGAGCATCTGGAAGTGTCTAGACTGAGCAATGCTGGGTAGGAACACAAACAATTTGAGAACTTCACATTAAGAAGACTGTGTAAGTACTATATACATGTATATGTACTTTCTATTATATATATACATATATATAGAGACAGTGTATGTACAGTATATATATATATATGTATACCTATACATATTTGTCTATTTTTTAGATTATTGCAATAATACCTATTGCTTATATATTGTACTGTATAATCTACATGGTGAAAATAAAGGTTTGCCTGCCAGTTGTGACTGACTCTAGGTTGCGGTGCTCATCTCTGTTTCCAAGCCGAAGAGCCAGCATTTGTCCGAGGACATTTCTGTGGTCATGTGGCTGACATGACTAGATGTCAAAGGCACAAGGATGCTGTTACCTTTCTCACTGGAGTAGGCGGTACCTATTTATCTACTTGCATTTTCATGCTTTCAAACTGCTAGATTGGCAAGAGCTGAGGCAGACAATAAGAGCTCACCTGTTGCATAGAAATGCCGAGTCTTGAACTCAGGCCACCAACCTTCCAGCCATAAGCTGAGTGTCTTAACTGCTTGCACCACCATACCTCTTAATCTACTGGTAGTTTGTAACTATTAACTATGAAACAAATGTTCTATGTCAAAGAATAATTTAACAACCTCATTATTTCTATACTTATAAGTTACAAGAAGAGTGTCATTTGATCTACCAAAGGTTTAAATTTTGACAGTGTTAAGAATATTGTGAAAGAAAAGCACTCCTTCAGGAGAAACTTCCCACACTTCTATGGCTGAAGAAACTGGATTTATGATGGTGAAAATCTCTAAGGCAACCCAACCACTAGGCTTCTGGTTGGAGCCATAAAAGAAATCTTGATGCTGAATATTTAGTTTCACATAGACCATGGTTTCAATCTGCAATTGGGGCAGCAGTATTTTGGCTCAAGATAGTCAACATTTATTAGATAATGTGTTTATCCAGACAACCTCTTTTTCTTGGATAATGTAAGCTAAAGAGTAATTTGAAATAATATGGATGATTTAAATAGTGTTTGAAAAGATTTTATTACGGGTAAATGCAGTCCCTTAATACTTCTTTCTCATTATGGTAATTTATGTAATAGTGATTTCTAATTAGTGAACAGAACTGATTGCTCTTCATGCTGATATGTCTTTGGTTGGGTGTGCACCCAATCCATTTTTTTGTACAGAAGGCTGGGCTAATGGTTTACTTTGCCTTTTCAAAATCTGCCTTCTGCATCCTTTCAGCAGATGGTTGCAGAACATGGGTAGAAAGCACTGCCCTCACTTTCATTTGCTTTTTGATGATGACAGGGATCAGGGATGACAGTGGTATCATAAATCCAAAAGGTAATTTTGAACCTTGCCAAGGTATGTATGAAAATGTAACAGCAGATGCCTGAGACTTTCTGTAATGCTACTACTACTAGTTCATCACAAGGTTAGTTTACCTCACTGTATCCTCCCAAGCAGCTCATTCTTTCGAAGCATTTTTAAAATCATTTTGCCACATGCACCATGTGTCCAGTAGGTAACTATTAATCAAAGTAAGATTATTTGTGCTTAATATTAGGATTACCAAATATAAACTTCAATGAACTCCATTGTTTAGAGATGCCCAGAAAAACAGAATATAACCCTAGATGCAGTTCACCCATTACAGGCAATTATTTTATGTCATTGAATAATCAGTAATAATTATAAATAAGAGCAATTATGTATTTATGCAATTGTGACTACACATAATAATGGAGCTAGTACAAACAAACTGAATGCAATTAGTACTAAGAATGAATAAGGCTTTCTTTCTCTCACCTGCTCTGAGGTTTTGTAGAAAGCAACAGAGGCATTAACTAGTTTCAGCCGGTCCTCCATCTTTAGCATAAGTTGCTGCCAATGCAAGGCCACCTTTTCTGCACATTCCCGGATGGCATCAGCATCATAGTGGCCAGCCTGAAGTAAGACTTCTGCTTTCTGCTGTACCTGGAGGGCACTCTGGTGTGTCTTCTGCAAGGAAGTGGCATGAAAGAGGGACTGTATATGTGGGGAGGAAAGAGAGATTTGTACAGATGTGCCAAGCAAATGGTATAAAGAGGTGAGGTGAAGTGTGAGCATGAAAAGGTGAGAAAATGAAACACTTTTTAGAGTGAGCTCTCTGACAGTTTCTCTTCAGTAAGCATTTTGCATACTCATGTGAGGACATTTACTGATATTATATTCTAGATTTATGTTCCATTTTTTGGTAAAACATCCCAAATGGTACATAAGTCGTGAGGATGCTGACATTAACCTTGTGTATTTGTCAAACAGCACTTTCAATTCTTGTTTTCTTTTTTGTGTCATTACTATCTCAAGATATAAAAAAATGCATTCATTTTAAAAATAAAATTATTTGCATTCTATTTAAACACATTTTTACCACCTTGCACAATTGAATCTCTATATTTGGAAAGCAATTTCATAGCTTCAAAATGGAAAACAGTCTTATCACTGCAATAATTGCTGGATGAGATTTTAAAAAAAATTGCTTAAAAACCATCAACTGGTTTACTTTGCATCCCAGTTAAACAGAATAGTTTAAGAGAGAGATTAAAGAATCTCTCACAAGATAACACACAATATACCAACTAGACTTTCTTCACTAGAAATATACCAACTAGACTTTCTTCACTACCAACTAGACTTTCTTATACTTATAGTATATATAACTATATCCTTAACTTTATAGTTAAGTACATGGTGAGATTTCAAGCACCAGATCTTTAATATTTAATCTAGGAAGTAGTATTGGCAGCAAGAATAACCACGTTTCACTAAAGGAGAAAGGGGTCTTATAAGCATCATCTACACTAATAGGAAATAAATCTCTTGGTCCAAAGAAGTGCTTCATTAATGCTGCCAAGATGTACTGAATGATAAAGAGGTTCCTCAGTGGATGATAAACTCTCACCTTTCTTTCAGGGCTTGCTAATATGACAAATTCTGTAAAAAAAAAGTAACTAAATATTAAAATATTGACTAAGGGGATTTCTGGGAGTATCTACAGTAATCAAATAATGGGAAAACTCTGTTTCTGAATCATGAGACAGAGAATAGTCATCACTTTCTTTTTTTCTATTTAGGCAATGTTCACAATTGACTCTAAAAGCAACTGTGAATTTCCTATAACAAAATTGATCCCTAAGCAATCCCTAATTATTCACAACTTAATCCCTGAACAAACATTTGGGGAAAAATATTTACTGGAAGTAAAATGTGATGAAAATACCAGCTGTTATTCCTGTAACACACATGCATACTAACTTTGTGATACAATAACTATCTATTTATCCAACTCATATCATATATGTGTTCACTGGCTTATCAAATTAGAATTGAAGTGACCCAGATTAACCCATCAAGCTTCCCATGATCTCAGGCCAATCACTGTCTCCTGTCTGACCTACCTCATCTGGCTATCCTGGAGATAAAAAAGGAAAGTGCTATCCATGGCCCTAAGCTCCCTGAAGGTATAATGGGATGGATAGGAAATAAATGAACTGCAGCTGCTTCCAGCAAATCTAATTTCTTCTCTTTCTTAATAGAGTATTATAAAGTATCAGAAATTGAGCTATATCTTTCATTTGAAGAAGTGATAGAATAAAGACTGGGACTTAGATATGCTGAGGATCCCTACAAAAATAAATATCCAGAACAAAAAAGATAACTGGGATGCAATGAAGGAGATTAAGATAGTTCTGGGATACAACAATAAACGCCATCAAGGTCAATACTTTTATTTACCCCTCTAGACATAGATTTTCTGGTATTAATTTGTATGAAGACTATTATATTTTATTATAAAATATATTATAAAAATATATTTGCTATTTTGTGAAAAACATTCATATATTGAATACATTTTTTAAAATCATGTTTATTCGGATTGCATCAAATTACATGTTTTAATTGTAGCATGCCAATTCATTCATTTGTTCATTCGTTCAATTTGGGGCAGGAAGGTTAGTGAGATATATTTCTACTTCAAAACATTTTGTGCTTTGTATAGCAACCATTTGCAATTATAACAGTGATAAATATTAACTTTGCAATCGATCCACACATTTATGACCTTCAGAGGTCTGTAAAGCAAAGTAAAGTTGAACTAACTATTACTTGAGCATTATTTCTTCCATGCTACTCTCTGAACTCCATTCAGACTATTTCCAGATCAGCCAGTCTCATCTTTGCAGTTTGCATAAGAAAAGGGAAAGCCAACATGCACAGTAAATATTACCTCTATGGCCAGCTGAAACTGCTCATGTTCTCTCTGGAGCTGCTCAGCTTCTGACAAGGAACTTGCATTGACCAGACTGGCATTGAGCATTGATTCTCCATTACGGATCCAGCCAAGGACCTGGCAGGAAAAACAAGCATTTTGAAATACAACTTTTTAACTTCATGAAATTGCTGGGGTGGATTGCAGTGTGGATTGTGGTGTTACCAGCACGCAGATATTACACAAGTTGAATTCTTATTTCAGTCTACTTTAGGAAGGCTGTACAATTCTTGAATTTGTTTTTGGAATCAGTTTTGGGACAGATGAAAGTGAACAAGATGAAACAATGTCCAGACAAATTGGCGGTATGGTGAATAACAAAGCTGATGCTAGTCTATGACCATAATAAAGATGTGGTTTGATTTGATTACTCTGTATCTAATCCAATGAGAGGAAATATTAATTTGGTGCTCTCTGTTACAGGGAATAAAACCCATATATGAAATAGTGTAAATAAAGTATAAATAAAACTTAATTGAATATTTATAATGCATACATTAAGCAACTTTACTGAGTATATTGGCTCAAGGAATAAATAGAAATATGAGATCTATGATTTGCATCTATTTAAATTTACTTAACAAACTCCCCAAATAATATGTCATTTAATAGAATCAAAGACACTTGACTTAGCAATGTTATCAATTATTTCATGCAACTGTTTTCTGAAAAATATTTCCCATTTTCCAGATACATTTGTTTGCAGTTCCTTTAATTATTTGAGTAGCAGCAGTGAGAGATCGGGGGGCGTGGTGGCCTAGCAGTTAAGATGCTGGGCTTGTCAGCCAGAAGGTCAGCAGCTTGAGTTTGAGACTCAGGGGCTGTATAATGGGGTGAGATTTTATTATTCACCCCAGCTTCTGCCAACTGGGCAGTTCAAAAGCATGCAATATGCAAGTAGATAAATAGATACCACCTAAATTGCTGAGAAGGTTAACAGCATACATGTGCACCTCAGTATATATTCATGCTGGCCATATGACCATGGAAGCATCTTCGGACAGTGCTGGTTCTTCTGTGAAACAGAGATGAGTACCACCCCCTAGAGTCGGACATAACATTTCATTCTGGATGGGGTTGCACTATGCTAGACAGACCTGGTGTGCAATCTGGAGGTTCTCCTAGAGTCATGACTCCTGCTCAAAGAGCAGATGGCAGTCATAGCTAGAAGAGCCTTTGCATAACTTTGTATGGTATACCAGTTGTTCTCTTTCCTGGATTGGGAGTCCTGCGCTCACTCAGTCACTCAAGCTCTGGTCATCTTACATTTGGACTATTACAATGTGCTCTACATGGGACTACCCTTGAAGAGCATTTGGAAGGTACAGCTGGCTCAGAATACAGCTGCACAGACAGTTTTTGGGGATCCTAGGGTGGCCTATCATACACTACTGTTCTGTGAGCTGCACTGGTTGCAAGTTTACTTCCAGTGCAATTCAAGGTGTTGGTTATTACCTTTAAAATCCTTTATGGCTTTGGTCTAGGTTTTCTGAGGAACCATCTCACTCAAATGGGACTGGCTTGCCTCACCTATGCTGGCAGAGGGGGCATGCTGTGGACCGTGCAGGCCAAGGAATTCTAACTGGAGTCCAGGAGAAGAGTCTTTTCTGATATGGCTCCTCCCCTCTGGAACATCATGCCCCCAAGTTGAGATTTGTACCCACACTTTTGGCCTTCTGAAAGGGGCTGAAGACCTGGCTCTGCCAACTGGCCTGGGATCCCAATGATGGTGTATCATTCTGGAAGTGGTTGACAGACTAAGGTAAAGCTCCACCTCCCCCAAGTACATCTTGCTCACCTTCTCCCCATCTTGTTAATTATAAATAATATTTGTTGTTATTCAGTCACTCAGTTGTGTCTGACTCTTTGTGACCCCATGGACTGCAGCATGCCAGGCCTTCCTGTCCTGCACTGCCTCCCGGAGTTCACCCAAATTCACGCCCATCATGTCTATGATGCTATCTAGCCATCTCTTCCCTTCTCCTTTTGCCTTCAGTATTTCCCAGCATCACCGTCTTTTCCAGTGACTCCTCTCTTTGCATTAGGTGGCCAATGTATTTGAGCTTCAGCTTCAGTATCTGACCTTCCAATGCACAGTCAGGATTAATTTATTTTAGGATTGACTAGTTTGATCTCCTTGCAGTCCAAGGAACTCTCAAGAGTCTTCTTCAGCACCACAATTGAAGGCATCAATTCTTTGGCATTCAGCATTCCTTAGGTACAACTCTCACAGCCATACATTACCTACTGGTAAAACCGTAGCCTTGACTATACAGACCTCTGTCAGCAAGGTGATATCTCTGCTTTTTACTATGCTATCTAGATTTGCCATAGCTTCCCCCCCGCAAGGAGCAAGTGTCTTTTAAGTTCATGGCTGCAGTCACTATCTGCAGTGATCTTAGAGTACAAGAAGGTAAAATCTATCACTGCTTCCATTTCTTCCCCTTCTATTTGCCAGGATGGGATGGGACTGGTTGCCATGATCTTAGTTTTTTTAATGTTGAGTTTCAAGCCAGCTTTTGCACTTTCCTTTTTCACACTCATCAAAAGACTCTTTTGTTTCTCTTCATATCTGAGGTTGTTCATATCAGCAAGCTTAATTCCAGCTTGTGATTCACCCAGCCCAACATTTTGCATGATGTACTCTGTGTATAAGTTAAATAAGCAGGGTGACAATATACAGACTTGTTGTACTTCTTTCCCAATGTTGAACCAATCAATTATTCCATGTCCAGTAATTACTGTTGCTTCTTGACTTGCATACAGATTTCTCAGGAGACAGCTAAGGTGGTCTGGTACTCATATATATTTAAGAATTTGCCACACAAGTAAAGGCTTTAGTGTAGTCAATGAAGCAGTTTTTCTGGAACTCCCTCGCTTTTTCCATGATCCAGTGAATGTTAGCAATTTAATCTCTAGTTCCTCTGCCTCTTCAAAACCCAGCTTGTACATCTGATAGTTCTTAGTTCACATACTGCTGAAGCCTAGCTTGTAGTATTTTGAGCATAACTTTGCTAGTGTGTGAAACATCACAATTGTACTGTTTGAACATTCTTCGGCATTGCCCTTCTTTGGGATTGGAATGTAAACTGACTTTTTCCAATCCTGTGGACACTGCTGAG
>JANHZU010004097.1:60006-71919 GCA_032468055.1 Acrochordus granulatus | reverse complement strand
ATTGTTTTGAGTCAACCAACAAAATAAAAGCAATACATTTAGATCCTGGACTTTTTGTTTTGTGGATAGCTTTGCATGTATACTCTTCCTCAGAATCACAAGTTTTCCCTTTGCATGTAACAGAAAAAAGAAGTTCTTCACAAAAAGGCATAAATGCATCTTTCCAGGCAAGCTTACACTCTATTTACATAGACAGCAATACAAACAGGAAACAGAAATATACATGGCTTCTAGCAGTGCATCTGATTTTTACTATGCTTTCTGGAGATTCAGGGAACAGAGGGCAAGCCCTTTCTCCTTTTGGAATTCACAGAGTTTCATGAATTGTGCCTAGTGGAAATTTTTTTCTGCTGTTGTATCTCGTATATATCAGCTTGGGAAATTAGAGGAAAAGCCATGCAGAAATAAACCAAAAGAGCAGAAATCAATTTCTAGAAGAACTGTATTCTATACTGCATACCAACAGATGCAAATGTGAAATGCATGGATGAGAGTTAAGTAACAAAAGGAGGATTAACTAAGGGCTTGTCTTGGCACAATTCTGCTGACCTTATCTGGCTCAGAAACTAAGTTGATTTGGGTCCGAATGGGAAACTATCAGGGAAAGCAGAATTGTAGGCTAGATAAGAAACCAGGAAATATCCAACCAAAAGACAATGCCAACCACCTTTACTCTGATGACCTTGAAACTATAGGACTGTGGCCATGAAATATTAAGATTGAAGCCTGACTTGAAGGAGACAGCAGTTTTACCTGATACAACTAGGCAAAATATTCATTCCCCTCCCATTAATAAACAACAAAGGGCTGAACAGCAACTAGTTATTATGGTATTGTTATCATTTTATTTGAAAATAAAACTTTATTAGAAATTTAGAAAAAACGTGGAAGTCATGCATTGGTCTTTCTTTTCTATCTTTTGTCTGGCCCTAATCAAAACCCAACCTACACAGAATCCCTGAAAGGAAAGGAAACTTTGACCAAGTAATGAAAAACACACACAAAAAATGTTTTTTGTCACAAATGTCATAGGTATCACACATATCAAAAGAAAGTTGATACAATTTGATTATATTCCATCTGGGAAGTTTTTCTATGGCCTAATCTTATAAAATCCTACAAATGTTCAGTTTCATTTTGATATTTATGATCTACTAACATTTCAATACTATTTAATGACTTGTAAGCATTATAAGATATTACAAGGCCATCATGCTCACTAATTGGAAACTATCATAACTGAATCAGAGAAAACATCTTTAAATATGTTGTTGTTATTGTTAATATCAGCTTGAATTGATCCACTGCAGGACAAAGGTTTTTTCACTGAAGCTTATAGACCAAAATTATCATGCTGGCAGATGAAATATTTCAACCTCCAAATCTAGGGTTAAGAAATAGACTGGTCAAAAGCCCCCAGCCAACTTCCATGCTTAAGGGAAGACTAAAAGCTGGATATCCTTGCTCTTAATCAGTTCCTGAATAAAAGAGAGCCACCCTGGCTCTCTTTTAAATTTGTAATACAATTTCTTATTTATATGCACACATTGTATTATTACTTACCTGAGTCCTTGGTGAAACTTACTTTATATATGAAATCATTGGAAAGTCCCAACCTATTCTTACTTTGAATTTGTATAGCCTTGCCTTCATGCCCTTGAAGTTGCAAGACTGCGCTCACCTCAATATTTGTCAAATTTCATTTTGAATTTCTCACAATTCTAGAAAATGTTTGTTGCAATTTTGGTACAGATAAAGGTAAAGGTTTCCACAGAGTGCTGTTACCTTCCCACTGAAGGTAGTACCTGTTTGTCTACTTGCATTTTTACATGCTTTAGAACTGCTATGTTGGCAGGAGCTGGGCTGAATAACAGGAGCTCACCCCATTATGTGACAGCACTTGGGTCTTGAACTCCAGCCAAGAAGCTCAGCCACCACATCCCCATTCAGTATTAATGCTGAACTTAGATAATTGGTTCTACGCATATATCCATCCTACAAATAATTGGTTTCCTGCCCCATGCCAGAAAAGAAAGAATGGGAAAATAAATTATTAGCTAGTATTTGGAAGCATGAATCAGACAAATGTTTAGTTTTTATTGGCCAAAAAATTAATATGCTATCCAGAGAAAAGATGGAGATATTTAAAGAAGCACTGTTATTTGCCATTCATACTGTAAAGCTTTCTGAGTTTGACTTTAAAAGGATGCTTCAATTAGCCTTTTAAAGAAGAAACCATCCTTTCTGATAAATGCAGAAAGAGTGCCACCTATAGGACCAAAAGTCCTAATTCCATGAGGTCACAAAGAGTCAGACACAACTGAGCAACTGAACAACAACGTAGCTTCACAGTTTTACTGCCTCTTGCTTAGCTCTGTATTTATTATCATGTTTGGTAAAGAAAAATGTATCTCATCCAAGTAGGAAGTGTTACTTTACAATCCCAAAGAGTTATACAAGATTATACAGGTACTTAAGACCTGTATAAGCACTATCAGTGCTACATTGTGGATAGCTGTCTGTTGCAAGTTAGAAATTAACTGAGAGATGAGATGAGACCAACCAGATGCAAGAAAATCAAAAGACAGACTAGTAGAAAAATTAAGCAATCAAGATGAAAGTAATCCCAGAAATACATTATGTGCAAGTTAGTAAAAAGCTCATCTACTACAGGATATTTTATATTTCTGCCTGCTTGGGAAGATCCAGTGCCCAGAATGAGTCAAAATCCAGAAGGGTTTTTGCTGCTATATTTTACCACATGTAGGAATATGTCAAACATGGTAAAGCTACTGTGTTTTCAATAAAGGGTCACACAGTTTTTAGGGATGTGATGACCTGCAGGAGATACAGCAAGGAGGGTTTCCCCCTTTGGGTTTGATTGGGGAGGATTAATGTAATCTTAACAAACCTACCTTGTTTTTCTTAGTTTGTATGAGATGGGATCCATAAAGCAACAAACTTGTATTTATATTCAAGGACATTACTTGAACACTTTTTTAAAAGAATAGAGAAATGTAAAGAGTCAAGATTCAAAACAAGATTTGTTGGTTTGATTTTGGAATACTGGTTACTCCAATATTTGCATAACAACATTTATTCCAATAATCCAAAATTCTGGAATAATAATATTGGCTATGATAATTACTCTTTATTAATTCATAATAATGAGAAACAAAAGATACTCTTGAATAAGAATGGAAGGAGTTTTTCCAAATGATGCATATGCTTATATTTGTTTCTATATTTCTGTTTATTAATTTAACTTTAAAAAGAAGTATGAGATATAGCATAAGCTGGGAGAGAAACACAAGAAAGGTAAAATGTGAGTTTCACAAGAGTATCATCATTAAACTGGTGAAGGAGAAATTCCTTCTTAACTGACAAAATAAAACATTTTCAATACACAACACATTGCTTCAAAGAAACCCCAAATTTGGCTCCTCTACTTTGTTTCTGCTATGACACTATTCCACAAAAGTCACCATTATTACAATAATTAAATATGTTAACCTTTTGATGCAATGTAGGAGCCTCCTGCTACATTTGCTCTGGTATGCCATACATTTCAAGACTGCATTTCAGCAAGGAGTTTGAGAACCTGGCATGCTAGTAATAACAGAGTGCTCTGGAGGAGGGAGATTACCCCCCTCCTATATAACATCACCATGAAACTGTTAGGAAAGGTCATTCATTCATTCAGGATGATGTATCATCAATATCCTAATGATACCCAGCATTCTTTCTCCACCCTGAACTTGGTAAGAGTTGAAGGGGAAGTTTTGATCCAGTGCCTAGAAATTAAGAGAGGTGGATAAAAGGAAACAAGATAAAGATGAATGTAGAAAGATAGAGGTCTTTAGTCAGAAGACTTCAGGTTCCAGAATTCCTTCATTTCTGCATAAACTGAAAAAACTGGTCTGAAACTGAGGAGGTCATTCTGGACTCACAATTCCTACTAGAGGCTGTGGCCATGAGATCTTTGGTTTAGCTTTGGCTGAACTGTCTGTGACCTGCCAGTCATGGCCAACTCTAGGGGGTGGTGTTTATTTCACAGCCAAAGAGCCAGTGTGTCCAAAGACACTTCTGTGGCCATGTGGCTGACATAACTAGATACCAAGGCACATGGACGCTGTTACCTTTCATACCAAAGTTGGTACCTATTTATCTACTTGCATTTTTACATGCTTTTAAACTGCTAGGTTGGCAGGAGCTAGTCAGACAATGGGAGTTCACCCCGTTATGTGGCATCTCTTAGGTCATGAACTCGAACCACCAACCTTCCAGCCATCAAGCACAGTGTCTTAACTGCTTGTGCCACCGCACACTGCCTGGGTGTTGCAGTTGGAGTGAAAAACTCTGTATATTGTAAAGAGGTTCCAGATCTTCACGTGGTAGCCTCCATGTCTTACTTTGGCCAGCTCACTATACTGGCAGGGTATCTGAATGAGTGGCAGGGCATAGTGTGGATCTTATTTTTCCCATAGAGTTGGCTTTTCAGGATCTGTCTTATCCTTTAATGATACTTGTTTGTTGCTTCCCTTCTCATTGTGATTCCCATGTGTCTGTGGGATACGAAGGTGCTTATAGCTGGTTTGTATGTCTGCTATGTGGCCCACTGATAGTCCCACCCCATCAGTCTTAACTACTTTTACTCTCTTTATTACCATCTGGCCACACTTCTCCAGTCTGAATGACATCCCAATGTCCTCACTATAGATCTGTGTCAGGGATCAGTGAGGTGAGGTTTTGTTCACTCTTAATATTCTGCTTGATATCATCCATGTAGAGGAGGTAACTGATGGTAGTTCTATTTTTTGCACTTTTATCCATATCCAGTATGTGATTATCTGATTATGGGGATTCATGTCTAAGTAGAAAAGCAGTGGGGGCATCACCTTAGTGTATGCTGCACTTGATGGCCACTTGTACAACTTTGTCTTGAGTTTACTTCCAGTGTTGTCTTCCACAGTCCCATTAAAGAATGTTCTTAGTGTCCTGTTGACTTTGCATAGTGCAAGACATTCACAGATCCATGTACGTAGCACTGAGTTGTAGTATGCATGTGTGCATATGTACACATACAGACACACACCAATATCCCAGTTTTCTGCAACAGGTTCCTTCCAAAAGTGATAGATTACAATTACTATTACCCTCCATTAATGGAGACAGTTTAAGTTGCAAAAGACTGCTATAGTTAGACATTGTTATTGAGCACATTTCAGAATTGATTCAGAAGGGCTTTAGGCCATTCATAAACATAACATCTCTTTGCTGTTCATTAAAGCAGCCTGACTTTTTTTGAGATTTCCTTCAGTATGATTCTGAAAAAAAAGTTGCTGCATTAGTTTTAGCAAGACATCTTCAATTAGTCACTTCTTTTCAGGCTTGTGCAGAAGAAAATAAAGCGAAAAGACAATGATGTGTTTTTTCCCAGCTAGGCCCAACCCACTTCCTGTTAATTATACTCAAAAGTGTTGGGGTTTTTTTGATGGCTTTGAATTAAGATGTCTCCTGCAAACTTGCTCCTCATTCAAAATGTGCATAGTTCCAGTAGACATCATTTGCTATCCATTCCAGCACAGATCCAATCTTATATTACAAATGGCTATGCTACTAACCAGAAGCATCCCTGTCTTGTCCGGATGTTCAGCAGTAAACAGAGTGAATGGTCTTTGGATAGCCAATGGCTTGGGAACTAGAGAAGTTTAAATAATTAAATAGTAATTCAGAAGAATTCAGTATGCATGCTTATGGGAATAGTCAATAAAAGAAAAATGTACCTCCATATACTTTTGGTTTAAAATGCCAAGAGGAGCTTAATTAATTATGGCAATAAAACAGAAACTATAAACAAGAATAGTATGAAGAAATTAAGGGAGGAGATGGCATTGTTTGGCTTTCAGAATAAAAACAAAGGATTTCATTTTCAATTATTATAAGTATATAATGGTATCTAATAACAGTGGGGCTAAGTATGAGATTATTGGAGTTACAGTTCAACTCTATTTGGAAGGGATCAGCCTGTGGTTGGGAAGTCTCCAGGCTTTCAGCCACCTATGAATAAGAAGTCAAACCCAGCATAGGTGATGGCTGACCCTGATAGCTTTGGATCCTGACCTTGACAGAGTACAAACCACTGAAACTCAGAGCAGACCAATGGAGATACATGACTCTTCAAAAGGAAAAAAAGTATAAATTCCCTTAAGTAGACAAAGCCTGGAACTCTGGCTAATGCTTCCCATGCTATTCCCTTTGTTGAAAGCAACTCTCTTGTTTTTTATTTTTCTGTGTCGTTAGTTTCTACTTTCTTCTTGTTCCTTGCCTTCTGGACAGACCTCCAGCTTGATCATGGACTGGTTTCTGTCACCAGCACTAAATCCACAATCTATTTTTCAGGCAACTCCTTTTTCGTGCTTTGTAACTATATCCAGCCCATATTAATTGTAATTTATGCAAGAACTGTTTATTGCTCTAAACAGATATTTCTTGGATCTATGACTCCTTGGGACATTTTATCTCTCCTCAGCCATACGAGTAATTTTCAAGAAAGCAATTAAAGATTAGAGCCTTCTAAATTGCCTTTCTGCCTGCCTTCCTGCTTGCCTGTTTTCAGTCAAAGTTTTGCATAGAACACATAGAGTGAATGCTAAGTTGACAGCACTGAGACCTAAAATATTTTATTTATATCCTGCCTTTATTATTTTTACAAATAACTCAAGGCAGTAAACATAGCCAACATGCCTTCCTCCTCTTATTTTCCCTACAACAACTGTGTAACATCCAACTGCGTTGGGTTGAGAGAGTGACTGTCCCAAGATCATTCAGCTGGCTTTCATGCCTAAGGTGGGACTAGAACTCACGACCTCCCAATTTCTAGCTTAGTGCCTTAACCACTAGACCAAATTGGCTGCTGCTGCTGTTCCTCCTCCTTTTCTTCCCTCATTCACCCCAAAATAAAAGTATTCAGTGAAAAAGTAATTCTGCAATTCCTATATGGAGAATGGGAAAATTAGACCATTTGGAACCAATATTAGACCATTTGGAACCAATTTGTAAAAACAAACTTGGCCCTTTTATCAAATATCCCTGCCTTCTTGAAAATGGACACAGACCTGCTTTGGACCCCTATAAGAGGGTGGAATTTTTCTTTTTTAAATGATAGTTAATATCCCAGGTTCTTATTTGACTAGACAGTACTTTCAGGAACAGTTTGAATGAAGCAGGACACTGGGCCCAGTGCTATGTACAGTATTTTAACGTGTATTCCTTAACTGTGGAATAAATATATTCCAGGTTTTAAGGGTAAATTTAAGGACAATGTTGTCAAAATTACTGTGCTGGCAAAAGGAGAAGGGGACAGCAGAGGATGAGATGGTTAGATAGCATCACTGGTGCAGTGAATGTAGGTTTGGGCAAGCTCTGGGAGACAGTGCAGGACAGGGAGGCCTAGCATGCTGTGGTCCATAGGGTCATGAAGAGTCAGACATGACTTAGCAACCGAACAACAACAAAGTTGTCCATGGACAATTTTAAGGACTAGAGTGAAATCTTTAATATAGGGATGTCTAATTATTCTGGCTGATTAAATTATATAGTGGAATGTCTGTTTATCCCTAGGCCTTAATACATTCATTCTATGCCATCAATATTTATTCTTTAAATTTATATGCTGCCTATCTCATTTTTGAAGCAACTTTGGGTGGTATACAAAATGATTAAAATTAAGGAGATTAAATAAAGACTAAAAACCATTAAAATTAGGAGAGATTAAATATATAGATATCAATATATCTGGATGAAAGATATGAGGGAGTAACAACAGCTATGTGTTGGTACATCGTGGTGCTCCACAGGTAGAAGATCTAATTTATGATATTCTAATTTGCAAACTGAACATAGCACACAGAATCTGCTTTACTTATCCTTTACTGATGCAGTGAAACTAGAGTTCTGACAGTGAAACAATTAGCTCCTTGCTGGCAGACACAGGTCTATAAGTAACTTGGCAAATAGTGATATATGCAGTCACTGCAAGGAATCAGAGTAGGAGCAGTGGCAGTGGTGACAGTCTGCTGTGAAGGTAATGGCTTTTTTAAACATAGTATTGTACTGGTTTATATTTAATCTGCTGCTGACAGTTAAACATTAAGTATCTTGTGTGTATGGTTGGGCAATTTTCTGCTTACGTTTTTGATAAGTGAGATGGTGTTGCTAAAATCATATGTTTGCAATAAAATCACTTACTTACAATTGGCTATCTGGGAAATAGTTATATTAAGACCCCTTTTGAGAAAAGCAATCTAGAAACTGAGAATGGAAAAAAGCTAAAGCAAAGAATAGGCATGTTTAATTTTACATTTTGCCTAAGGCATAAAATGATACAAAGAATGTGAAAGTTGTCCAAGTATTTTGTGAAATGCTTCCCATGGGAACATATATAGTGTATATCTAAATCAATAAAAACAGAGGCTTTAACAGTCTTGGGCAAAGGCAAGAAATATCCTCTTAGACACACACACACACACACTTATGCACAACGTGAGTGAATATGATCATGTCTTTTCATGATCAGTTGCAATAGGTCATTGTTCAGGTTAGCATCATACATAGCAAATTACAGCAGCCAAATGTGGAAGCTACAAAAATAGCACATAGTGGCTTTTCAAATAGCAAAAAGTGGCTCTTCAAAAAAGCTTGTAGAAGATGAATGTTTATAAATGTTTTCTAGCCAGGAAAGATGAATGTTTATAAATGTTTTCTAGCTAGGAAGACAGGATTTAGAAATACCCACAAAAGCCAAACCTAGCAGGAATATAAGGATCCATCTGTCACAGGCATACCAATTCTAATTAACTGCTAATAATTCCAAATAGTATGATCTCTAATTTATGGATTTAAATTTGATCTGTTCAGTTCTGACAACAGGACCATAGCATTCAGAAAACTGTTCAGGATTGAAATGATACTTTCATGTTCTGTTAGAAAATACAAAACTTGATACTAATTATTATTTCACTTCTAAATTTTGGATGGCAGCCAGCTTGGTATAATGGTCAAGTCATCAGGCTAAAAACCAGGAGACAATGAATTCTACTCCTACCTTAGGCAAAAGCCAACTGAATGGCCTTAGGCCAATAATTCTCTCTCAGCTCCAGGAAAGAGGCAATGGCAAACCAATTCCAAAAGCTTGCCAAGAAAACTGAGGAACCATGTCACCCCGATGGGGAGTTCCCGACCCACCAGAATCAGAAGAGGAGTCCTTCTCCGGTTCCCGTAGGCTCAGGAATTTTGGCTGGTGGGGTCTAGGAGAAGAGCCTTCTCTGTTATGGCTCCTGCCCTATGGACCATCTTGCCCCCCAAGCTGAGGGCTGCCTCCTCCCTGATGGCCTTCCGGAAGGGACTTAAGACCTGGCTCTGCCAGATGGCCTGGGGCTCCAGGGGGAGCTCATCATCATCGTGGAGGTGGCTGATGGATTCCTAGCCACCCTCATCCCCTTTTTTATGTACGAAATCTTTTTAGCCCACCTTGCTAGTCTGCCGGGTTTTTTAAATTTTGTTTCAATGGGTTTATTTTATTTTAATGTTTTTAATTGTATTTTTTTTATTGTTGTTAGCCACCAAGAGTCTTCGGATTTAGGCGACATACAAATTTAATAAATAAATAAATAATAAAACCGTAAGGACATGTCCAGACACTCACCAGAAGTTAAAGCTGTAAGCTGCCCAGAGTCGCTGACAGTGAATAGGACAGCAAATAAATTTAATGAATAAGTAAAGGCTGATTCAAAGGATCAAATAAAAATAAATTATTATTTTTATAACTTAACACTTCCTTGACCCCCAGTGAGGCACTATCTAGATGTGGTTGTGGGCCTTGTGTGCTCTGAGGAAGATGAATATTCTGGCAGAGGTTCAACCATACTGGACAGTCTCATCAGAGGAGCCAAACAAAGAGTGCCTCTCTCACAAAAAATATGTTGAGATGTAATTTACAGAAACCCATACCGGCTCATTTGTTGCCCAGGTCAACAAGGACCATGCTAGGTGTTGGAGTTCATGGACATCTGATAAAAAATGGGCTACAGAATTCAGAACTTTTGGCTGAGCAATCAAGGCCAGAAGCTGCAGAACTACTGGAAGAAAAGATATATACAGATATACAAATACTGAAAAGAAAGAAATAATGATCTGTTTTTCCAAGTCCAACAAGAAAAGGACATCTGAAAACAATGTACCAGTTCTGGAAAGAACAACCATCCAGAAACAGTAATAATAGAACAGAGGCTAGCAGATCAATGTCAATCTATAATAAGAAATAAAGTATTCACAGAAGCAGAATTGAAAGAAATTGAAGAGTGGCTAACATCTGGCAAAACCTACCTGATTATGAAAGATCCATCAAAAAGGACAACATCAGGCAACTACAGGCCAGTTATATGCTTACCAACAACTGTTAAATTGCTAACAGGTGTAGTACCTGATGTAGTTCAACAGTAATTGAAAACAAGTTCTTTCTACCTGAGCAGAAAGGAAACCACCCAAATAGCAGAGGAACAAAAGATCAGCTCTTAAATGACAAGATGTTTCTGGAAAACTGCAAGAAAAGGAAGACAAACTTGAATGTAGCATGGATTGATTACAAGAAGTCATTTGACTCCCTGCCACATATTGGATAATCAAGTGCCTAGAAATAACAGGAGTTAGTAGAAACATCAGAAGATTTGTGCAAAGATCAATGGCAAAATGGAAGATATGGTTGTTGGTCAATAGTGATAGATTGGCAAAAGTTAATATCAAGAGAGAAATCTTTCGAAGACACTATGACCACTGCTATTTGTCAATGCACTGATTCCTCTGTAAAGCATACTGAACAAGCCAGGTCAGGAAGGAAAGCACACTCCAACAATACAAAGGTACTCTGAGTAACTCTCAGTTACTGTAATATGCAAAGAACTTTTATTTCATTTACCTGTGCCACTTCTTCAAAATCATCATGCCTTTTCTGAAGAGCTCGTGCTCTGTGAAGAGACTTCCCCACTCCAGTGTGTTTACTAAGAAAGGCCTCCCCATGGTTTTCAATCCAGTCCAGGACCTGAACAACAGAGGAGGAGGAAGAGAAGGAGAAGAAGAATTTATTATTATACTTGGTTGTTCAACATAAAACATTTTACCTTGGACAGCACTTAATAACTACAGTGGAACCTCACAAGATGAGCACCTCACAAGACAGGATTTTCACAAGACGAGCAAAAAAAATTAATAAAATATATTCCGCTAGACAAGTGGCAACTCACAAGGCAAGCAAACTTCGTGTGATAGCTTTCGCGTCATCAGTCAGTGTGCTCTGTATTTCCTGTCCAGGCAGCAACCGTGCGAGAGTTCTGCCAACGCTGCCACATACAATTTATTCCATTACTGTCTGTGGGCCGTACTGTGAGATGTTGCTGAGGGAAAAGGGAAAAGGCCCTTTTGCCTCGAGTGGCAGCTGCAGAGGATTCTCCGAGTCAGCAGGGGGCACCGGACAGCAGCCAGACGAGCAGCAGCCAAGGCCAGAATCTGCCTTGAAGCAGATCCAAAAGTGCTGGTTAGTTTGCTCTATTTCAGCTGTATATCGTGTATTAATCATTGTTACTTCTTTCATGTGTTAGGGACAATCATTTCTACATCAAATTCTGGTGAAAATGATTTTTAGTTAATATTTTTGGGGGCGTGGAACGGATCGTCCTACTTTCCATTGTTTCCTATGGGAAACCTCATTTCGCCTTAAGAGCATTTCACACTAAGAGCATTCTTCCAGAACGGATTAGTCTTGTGAGGTTCCACTGTTATACTGTCTGTGAAGACTCACTCGTCCAGGGTAATTGCATCGCAACAAAGTTTAAAAAACAGGCATCTGGACTGGATTTT
>JANHZU010004097.1:0-12007 GCA_032468055.1 Acrochordus granulatus | reverse complement strand
TTCAATTTCAGAATTGAGAAAGCCTTTTGGATAAAAGGTGAAACGTCTTCTACTTGAAAAATCCAATCCAGATGCCTCTTTTTTAAACGTTTGTTGCGATGCAATTACCCTGGACGAGTGAGAGTCTTCACAGACATCTCCTTAGCCTTCTCTTCTGTAGACTAAATATAGTTCCTTTTAACTATTCTTCATAAGATTTAACCTCTAAGCCCTCAGCATATTTTTCATTCTTCTCTATACTCTTTCTGGTTTCTCAGCATCCTTGTATCTTGGAGGTGAGAACGCTATTCTAGGTACAGTCTGACTGGGTAGCATAGAACAGAACTATCAGCTCTATCTCATGATCTCAAGCCTGAATTGATGCAGCCCAAGATTGTTTTAGCTCTTGTGGTAGCTGCAGCACATTGCTGGTTGACTCATGCTTAATTTATGGTGTCCTAGGATGTCCAGTTCATTTTCACAAATACTGCTGCTGATTCAGATACCTGTTTTGTACTAGTGCATCCCTTTTTTCTGACCTAAGTGCAGCAGCCTGCACTGAACAACATTTGTTGGATGGGACCCACTGTTCAGTTTGTTAAGATCCTTTTGATCTTGATTCTGATGTGTCATTCATCCGCCTTCAGTTTTGTGTCATCTGCAAAGTATTCCTTCTGACTTCCTATCTATCTATAGATATGTAAAATATTGCTTTGGATAACCTTAATTTTGATTGGATACAGATAGAGTGTGGCATTGTAAAATAAGGGAAGAAATTCTTTTATGATTTGTAAATGTTACTATTACATATGAATAACATTTGTTTTTGTGCAGAACCATTGTTTCATACCAACTGCAGCATATAGAGGGAAATGCTGTAATTACACATTGAGATCAGGAAAATGACTAAGCAGGAAACAGAACTATAAAGTTCTGACATCAGTTCATATGGATAATTTTAATCATTTTAATGTCCTTCCAAATTTCTGTGATTTAACATCTATATAAAAATGTGAAATCCAAACTAGTAAAAATCATAGTACAATTGTTTGTGAAAACAATGAGTATTTAAATTCCAAACTATTCCATAATTATGCCAAACACCTAAGGCTAAGATCTTAGGTATGTTGGTCTCCTGATTTTGCATATAAATGTGTGTTAAGGCCTGAGTTTGTTACTAATTTCCTGGAGGTACACTCAATATTTAAGCATGAAAGAAGACATTCTGTTTCAGTCTGTTAAAGGACATTCTGTCCTTGAGTCTCTTGGATTTATTTTCTTCCTCTACCATGATGTAGAATTTATTGATGGGATTTTTTTTGTCCTATAGCTTTTCTTTTTACCAAGTTTTGATTGTATTTGTCTGTAAGCACCCTTTAATTGTTGTATGTAGAGCAGAATGATTACATTTGTACAGTTATTAGGAATTGAGCTCAAGTTGAACACATACTTCTCTATCATTGTTGGAAAATTTCCAACATTTTTCATGTCAAATTGATGTTATTGAATTTAATATTATAGGCTAAAAGAATGTTATCAGTTCTCATTGCATTATTATATTTTATAGAGAAATACAGCTCCCATGTATAAGTAAAATTTAAACTTTTTTATTTATTTCTTATTTCCTTATCCAGGAAATAAGAATTCATATATTTTTCTGACAGATTTTTAAAAGCATATATAATTTTTGTGATTTGTCTTAATGCAAAAGCACAGAATTAATGGAGTCCAAAATGTTTAAATAATTAATTATGTATCTAAATTATTTTCAGACTTGGACTTTAAGAAGGGTCACAGATCCTCCCAGTCCAACAGGGGGCGCCAGGCAGCAGCCAATGTCCAGAATCTGCCTCGAAGCAGATCCATAAGTGCTGGTTCATTTGTTCTATTTCTGCTTTATATTGTGTTTTAATCATTGTTACTTGTTTCAGATGTTAGGGACAATCATTTCTACATAAAATTTCATTGAAAATGATTTTTTTGTCAATATTTTGGGGGGCGTGGAACAGATCATCTGACTTTACATTGTTTCCTATGGGAAACCTTGCTTTGGTTTCGGACTAAAAGCGTTCTTCTGAAATGGATCAGGCTCGCAATCCGAGGTTCCACTGTACAATGCCCTTGGGAGAGCATGCAAAACTTGAAAAAAAAACAGTTAACACAATTACATAAGACATTTTTCTGCACTGCTTTTACAACTGTTGAAGCAGTGAGTTACATACTTAGGTAGCACAGTACTCTATTTAAAAAATGTACCATAAGCAGAGTTTGTTAATTCAAACAGTAATTCTTTACATTTAAATTCTAATTAAATTTAAGATAGGACATGTCAATGCAGACTGAAGACTTCTCACTTGATTTTCTAATCTGTTTAAAATATCCTTCCCCTACTATAATTAGTTTTTTTAACATGATAGGAAAGGAAACCTCTTTGTTTAAAGCATTCTGTGGATACATTTATTATTCAGATAGATTCCCCCTCGAGAATTTAAGATGAATAGGAATACATTATCAAACTTCATCAGGGAGGAAGAAAAGATGTGCAAGGACAAGATAACATCTCACCAGCTGTCATATTCCTTTCCAGTTCAAATACAACCAATCAAAACACAGCCTGCTCTTTTCACTCTTTTCAGGAGGAAAAAAATGTAATTTGAAAAAGCCTGAATTAATGACAAGAAGGCTTGTTGGGTCAATTTAAGTGTTAACAGGAAGCTCCAGAAATCTGCATTTGTCAGTCACATGTTAACCCTGCTCTTGTTTTGCTTACCAGCAACTTGTGACTGACAGTCCTTGAAGGGAAAATATGAGGATAAATCTGACTATTACTGGGGTTCTTCAAGAGAGAAGATTTTCCTGCAGAAGCAGCTGTCATAGTAACATACTTTCTGTTCATAATCTTTCCTCTTTGCCTAAGGGAAGTATCTTTCTTTCAAGTTGTCATTGGCAGGTATCAGTGGACTTTTCAATGACTTGTATCTGCTGAATTATATCGGCTGAATTTCAACTGACTGCCATTAAAGGACTATGTCTATATATTTTGCTAAGTCTTCATATGTACAAGCATACTGTAATGAACAGAATGTCCATTAGGGCTTATGCAATTATTTATTACTTTCTTTTATAATTAGTAAGAAGCTTATTTAACAGTGTACCTACAATTTGTCATCTGTTTATTACACGAAACTTTGGGTTCAGATTCTATCTATTACAAATGTGTTGATCAAAGCAATATTTAAGTACTAATCTAAAATAATAGGAAATGCTAATTTTATAATAGTTCTTAATTATTTAATATTCTACATCTTACCTCAAAGATAAATTTTGAACTTCCAAAATTTGTCTTCTGCTTCTGCCAGAAGTTATCAGGCTTGATTATCAGGGCAACATGAATTTCTGCAGGAAAGGCCTCCTGAAGTGTCTTCAAGAGAGGTTTGATCAGGTCCCACTTAGACCCCCTCATATCAATGATGACTGTGAAACCTCGTTTGCAGACATCTTCACTGTAAGGATAAAACATTGAATAAATTATATTCAAGGACTTAGAAATATGAAGTTACAGTTAAAAACACATTTTATCTCTCTGACCTGATTCACATTTTCACAGATTCCAGCTGGATAACAATTGTCCTATTCCTAAATATTCTCTATTGAAGTATTAACTGGACAACTTGTAGATTTGCTGAAATGCCTGTGCATTAATTTACCTTTAGAATAACTACATGATATAATTCATGTGATTCACTGTGATTCACTATACAAAATGTATTAAATACTAGTTTCTTCAATATTCGTAACCCCCAAATCAATTCAAAAGGTTAAAAATTTGAGTCACCTAACCTGAACATTCTCAGCTGAGGCCATACAAGGCAATGCTTGCCTTCTTGTTTCTGCTTCCATACTGTAAAAAAGTATCCTGTATTCATAAATATTTGTGGAGCAACAAATGGTGTATGCTTACTGCAATCCCCAAGTACATTTGTACCAGATAGTACCAAGTACTTGGTACTTTGTACCAAGTTCATTTGTACCAGACACTGAGATTTCTCTTGATTTTCCTGTTTGTTACTTCATGATAGCATTGTATGCTAATGCTATTTTATTCACCTATTCAGAGCATTCCAATATGGGAGATGTATCTAAATTCTTCTTGCCAACAGTTCCAAGTTTGATATTAGAAAAAAAATCTTCCTTAATACAAGAAATAGGAGGAGGAGATAGAGATCTAACAGACATTCTTTGGTCTAGTGACTGCTATATTCTATTTCCCAGTCTGTCCTCCTATTGTCTCTGCTGTTAATGGAATTCTGACATAAAAAAGGAAAGGAGCGCAGAAAATATGTCAGATTTCCTCTCCAGAGTCACATCATCTCTCACATCTCTATGTGTATTGGGGGCCCAATTCAGAGTCTTTGTTGAAGATCATGACAGGTAAAACTCTTGCTTACTTATGTATCAAATCAGCAAGTTGCAAAGTTATATCCTATTTGTAAAATCTTAATCAGCTTGAAATTCTGTTTTGTATCTTGTACAGGTAATTTATTTATTTTTTATTTATCAGAGTTATATGTCGCTGAAATAAAAAACAGCTCTCAGCAGCTTACAATAAAAACAATTCATAAAAACAACTTAAAACATCATAAAACAGCTTAAAACGTTAAAATAAACCGACCAGGAAAGAGCGGGCAAATAAAAATATATACGGAGATGACAATTAAGCCACTAGCCACCTCCACGATGAAGTGTCTGTGTCAGAGCCCCATGCCAGTTGGCAGAGCCAAGTCTTTAGGCTCTTTCTGAAGGTTGTAAGGGTGGGCATGGACCTCACCCCTGGGGTAAGTTGTTCACAATGCAGGAGCCACAGCCAAAAAAGCTCTTCTTCTAGATCCTGACAGACAAAATTCCTTGGCTGATGAGATCCAGAGGAGAACTTTTCCTCTGAATCTGGTGGTGCGGGACATCCCCATTGGGGTGAGATGGTTCCTAAAATAACCTGGTCCTATGAATTGGCTTTAAAGATCAAAACCAACACCTTGAATTGCACCCAGAAGCAGACTGGCAGCCAATGCAACTTGCGGAATAGAGGTGTTACAAAGGCCATTCTATTGGCCCTATAATCATCCATACAGCTGCATTCTGCACCAGCTGCAACCTCCAGATGCTCTTCAAGGGTAGCCCCATTTGGAGCGCATTATAGTAATCCAAAGACGAGATGACAAGAGCATGAGTGACCAAGTGTAGGGAGTCCTGGTCTAGGAAGGGGTGTAACTGGTGCATGACACTTAGTCATGCAAAGGATCTCCTAGCTGCAGATGTCACCTGCTCATTGAGCAGGGGTCATGAGTCCAGGAGAACGCCCAAAGTATGCACTGGACCTGCCTGAGGTAGTGCCAGCCCATCTAGAGTTAAGGATGTTAATGTCCCAGAACCAGGGCCCCAGCCACTCAGAGCCACTCAATCTTGCCAAGGTACAACCAAAGCCTGTTGTCCCCCATCCAGACCCGTACAGCCTTCAGATATCTGGGTACCATCAGCATACTGATGGTATCTCATCCCATGGCAACAGATGATCTTACCCAATAGTTTCATGTAAATGTTAAAGAGGAGGGGAGAAACAGAGTAACGACCGAAGACTGGACTTCTCTCTCCTTATCAACACTGACTGAGCCCTGAAGAAAAGAGCTGAACCAGCACAAAACTGCACAGTCCAGCCCCAACCCCCGAAGCCAACCCAAAAGGATACCATGGTTGACTATGTATCAAAAGCACTGAGAAGTCAAGAAGAGCTAGGATGGATGCACTGCTGCCATCCTGCTCACACCAGAGATCATCCACAAGTGCGACCAATGCTGTCTCTGTACCATAACTGGGTCTGAACCCAGACTGAAAAGGGTCCAGATAATCCATTTCATTCAAGAACCTCTGCAGCTGAAAGCAACACTTTCTCAACAACTTTCCCGACAATTGGAGTCCAATGAAGATTTCTTTAGCAGGGAACAAACCAGGGCCTCCTTTAATTGGCCTGGAAAAGTCCCCTCTTGAAACAGTAATCACTGCATGGACCTACTTATGAGTCACCATCTTGGCAGCTTTCACCAGCCAGGAGGGATAAGGATCTAATTGACAAGTAGACACACTTACAGCATTGAGGATCCTGTCCACATCATTGGGGCAACGGCGTCAAATTGTTCCCAGATAACTGGGCAAGACTCCTCCTCAGACATCTCATCCAACTGAGACCTAATCCGAGCAACTTTATCAGCCAAATGATCAGCAAACTCCTCTGCCCGGCCCTGAAGAAATCCCCGGGGTGATACTAAACAGGACTGAAGGATGACACACTGCTGATGAAATAAGGGCAGAGAAAGAATTCCGTTTCACCGCCCTTATCACCACAGCTCTAGCTCGTGTTCAGCCAGATTCTTCCCCAGATTTCTGCAGTGGTGCTCTAGGCATCTCTTTACCCTCTAAACCATGGGGAGTGCCGAGTGCGATGACTCGAGAGAGGCCGCTTGGGCACAATCCTATCTAAAGCCCCAGCCGCCCTTAAATTCCAGGATGTAACCGGGGCTTCAGCAGAACCATGCAGCAATACCCTTGGTACATCCCCCAGCTCCCTCTGAAGCCCATCTGGGTCCATCAGTCACTGAGGGAGGACCAAATCAATAGGTCCTGACCTCCTGCAGAGGGGGGTGGTATAAAAGAGTCTTAGTGATACCAGGGCATGTTTTCACCCTGATACAGGGGACAACAAAACCTTCCCCTGCAGATCACACTGCAATTGCTCCAACAGGAAAATCATATCTGGAGTGTGGCCACTATCTAGAGTAGGGTCTGAAATAATCTGGGATAGGCCCATGGTTGCCATGGAAGCCATGAACTCCTGAGGTAAGCCTGAGGATGGCAAATTGAAATCCCCCAGGAACATCAGCCTAGGGAAGTCCTATGCCAGCCCAGAGATGGCCATGACCAGCTCAGGCAGGGAGGCTGCTATGCAGCAGGGAGGCTGGTACAGTAGCAAGACTCCCAACTGATCCCATGCACCCAACTTCAAGAACAGGGTCTCACAACCGGACACCTGTGGAGCAAGGCCCCTGGAGACAAACAGAGACTCACTGCCATCCCACCTCCCCTGTAATCCTTGACTTACAGTCGTAATTGAGCCTGGAATTATTATCGCAAATCATTATTGTCTTTAAGAAGGTTACCACAGGAACACACATGATACAATGATCTTTTTTGTGCTGGTTGTGAAGCAAATGCCATGGTCATTAAGCAAACACCATGGTTGTTAAGTGAATCCATTTTATCCAATGTGTGATTTTTACCAGAAAAAGAAATTAAATGCTGGAAGCTGGTAAAAAAGTAAAAAATTGTGGTCATGTGATTGTGGCACACTGCAAACAGCTGTAAAGGTAAGCCAGTTGCCAAGTGCCCAACATGCAATCAAGTGACTGTGGTGGTGGTGGGGGTCATCATAACTTCAAAATCCGTTTTGGGAGGCTTACTGTAATTCTGAATGGTGGCTAAGCAACCTGTAATTAAGTGAGGACTACCTATATAAGAAGATGGGATACAAAATCTGGGGAGATTGTAAAACGATGCTTCTCTTTAAAGTTCCAGTTCTATGGGAGCTGAATGGCATTGCTTAGGATCAAAACAACCCAGACTTTTACCTGAATAACCCTAGAAAGCTCCAATATTACATTGATCAGAATTCTTACACATTAAATAGTTACTATAGTGCTATTGCACAGATTTTAAAATTAAGAGCTGAAATGCTGTATTCAGTTACTAATGCTCATATGATATAAGGACTTAATGAAAGTTTGACCATGTGATATTTTTAAAAAATATTTTAAACATGGAAGCATCGTAACCTGAAGTTCTGTTATCTGTTCACAACAATTATACCAGGCAACGTATCCACTATCTACCAAAAATTTTATTTTCTAAATAAGTTGCAATTAGCAGGATACTTCGTTGGTGGCAAATTACCCAGAATTAACTAATAGCATCCAACAAGTACCTTCAGATGTTGGACACTAAAATTTGCCCACTGAATTGTAGATAAAAACCATAGAATCATCATGATGTCAGGCAATTCAGATACAGTAGATGAAATAGAGGACCCAGAAGTTTCTTTAGGCAAATGCCATTGCCCTAATTAAAAAATTAACGCTATGCATAATAAGTTTCTGAAACTGAGAGAAGCAGCCCTGCCTCTTCAATGGCATTTAGGTAAAAAAATGATTTAGGTTATGCGTGACCAAGCTTCTGAAATATTTCTATATTTTGAGTATACCTATATGTATCAAAATGAACTGTCCCTGGTGAAACCTGAAATGACATTTTTCTACCTTTATTTTTTTCCCAAAAATTTAATTAGCAATCACTTTAAGCCTCTGGATTACCATTAAAATCTCAGGAATACAGGTCTGCAAATATTTTTTTTTAATTTAGCCTGTGATCTGTAGGCTAAAAAAAGAAAGTCTAAAAATGTTCTGACAAGAAATAAAATGGGATATGTAGATTTGGGCAAAATGTTTCATCTTCAGAGCAAGACATGTTGAATTAAAAAGTAGTATTTTTAGTTTGAAATATCTCAGAATAGAAACATTTTCTAGACAATGAGTTTTACTTTAACAATACCTAATAGTTACCTGATGGATATAATTGTAAAAAAAAACATAAAAAGCATGAAGCATACATGAATAAATACAAATCTTAATGGGATACAATTTGTGAAAACTTTAATCTGGTATTTTATTTTAAATTAACATCAAAAACCATGACTGGGTCAAGTAACCTCTCAAAGTTTTAAAATCTCTTCTTACCATCTAAATAATTTATTTGGATTTTATCTAACTAATATTGCTTCAGTCTAACTTATTAACATGCAAGTATTTATTATTTCTTCACAATGAGGGGAATATTATGGGCTATAACTGGAAGTTCAGTTGTGGCACAGGGTTTTTGTGTTTGTGGTTTTATTGTTCTCTCTTTTTATTGTTTGTATATATTGTTTTATTCTTTGGTTGTGAGCTGTCCAGCATTTTGTTTTAAAAAGGAGACTTATTTATCTTATTATCTCTCCTTTACTATTTTTATAAATAACCCAAGGTGGCAAACATATCTAATATTCCTTCCTCCTCCTATTATCCCCACAACAACAACCCTATGAAGTGCGGAAGATGAGAGAGAGTAACTGGCCCAAAGTCACCTAAACAGCTTTCATGTTTAACTTATGATCTCCTGGTTTCTAGCCTTGTGCCTTAACTGCTAAACCAAACTGGTTCTCTAGTTTGTCTTCACTTAAAATGTTTTAACAAACAAATACTAAACCCATTAGGAGCTGAAAATATCATTATAGAAGGAAATTTCAATCAAGTTCCAAATGACAAAATTACACTGATCTTTTACAGAGAATGGGATAAATATGATAAATTAACCCTAATCTACGGCTGATATAGAAATTCCCCATGCAGTCCAAAATATGCATTTGATGTTCTTTGGAGAGGTGAAGATGTACTCATGTGGACATTACTTACCATGAAGAAATACACGTCTGGAATATTAAGTAAATTCTAGGGAATTATGATATAGCACTGATATATTTCTCTAGAGACTCCTACCTTAGTATCCCTTTCTCATCTAGTATCCTTTTCACCTGAGTCATTTGGCAGCAATAAAAAGGAGCATGACTGAAAGAAAATCAATGCAGAATAGCTATTTGCTGGGAAATTAACTGTTAGAACTATTGTGTCCTTCAGAGGAAGACACTGAGCACATATCAGAGGATGTTATTGAGCAAAACTGAGGATACAACTCCAGCTACTACAAATAATTTGTATGGCACAATATACCTAGAGGTTATAACCAACATATCCCCAAAGTCTTAAAAACAAGAGGCCAACAGTGCAGGTATAAGAAGCGACGATGACGGAATTTAATCATAGGACAGGATTAAGTGGAAATAAAAATACCTATGCTGCTGATACAACTGATGTTATCATATTAAAAGAAAACTGTAAATTCAACCTGGATAATCTAAATTTTAAATGGGAATTGCATCAATTTAGATATTACACAAAAAATAAGAGACAAATGCCATTTGAATTAGAATATCAGTCAGTGGTGTTAAATTAATGTAAGACTGAGTAATTGCCCTGTTTAATTTTTGTGCCAATAATTAATCTGCATGAAAAATAGTGGTATTCAAAAAAACAAGTAAATATCCTTACTGAAAAATCAATGCCTGCTTGGATTCTTCATTGCATTATTTAATATAGCAGGTCCAATAATGCTGTTTTTATTCTTCAGTGATGCTGAATTTCCTTCAGAATGTACTGTTTTTCAAAAACACTATCTGATTCTGTGAATATACAACCACAAACTTGTCTAATCAAAAAGGAAGTTATTTTAAATGGGATTCCAGTACCCAACAAATATCCCTTCTATTCAAGGATTCATTTCTCAGCCACATCCATATCCCATCCATCTTTTCAATGCTTCAGATTTTCTCTGGGGAGGTGTACTTTTATAATCCATTCCACAGTTAAGAACAGCTTTCTTCCCTGCTTTTTTCTTTCCAGGAACAACAACATTTTTAACAACGTGTTTTTTACTCTCTAAGTAGCCTTTTAGCATTACTGCATCTCCCCAAAAGGGTAGAACATCTTATGAGGCATGAACTGAATACTGAATTTGGAATATTGACATACTTCTTAGATTCACTCAGTGCCAGAGCAAGTGGACACATTTTTTTTCTCATTTTTGTGTTTATATTTTACATTCCCACTTCACAAATCAAATTGGTAGATGCTTTATCATGTAAGCAAAGCTGAGATATACTTTCTGGCAATATAATTATGGATGATTTTATTTAATATTCTGTGTTTTAATATGCTTTATGACTAATCAATTCAGTGCTATTGCTATGTAAGCTAGGTGAATCCATTTTGCACCTGGTAAACTTTTCCCTCCCCTTCTAATACCTAACTTACCTTGGGAGACCCTGGGAGCTAATGACCTTTTCCCTCTCATTAAATCCAAATTCATCTAGAGCAGAACCCATATGAACCCCTCTTGTCTCGCCCCTTCCATTTTTCTTGGGAACAGGCCATACAAATCTTATAAAAAAATAAATCTCCAGTCTTGCTGGCCAGTATTAAAAGGAAGGGCAATAGAAGGACCTAAAAGGGTGATATACTCCCTTTGGCTTCAGAAGAAGAAATGGAAATTTCCCCCTCCAGAGATTGCAGAGAGGACAAAAGAACCAGAGAAAAAATGAAAGAGGGAGATGTCTCCCTTGTGAACTGCAGCAGATAAAAATATTGAAATGAAAAGACAGCACAATACATTTCAGTCTCACATAATAGGATGGGGGAAGGGAGCAAATGCACCTGGCACCTTTAAATCCAGTGGAGAAGGAGAAAATAGAGAGGTAATTTAAAGGCTGAAACTAAGAGGCTTCTGACCAGATAGAACTATATCTTTGACACTCAAGGCCACAACAACAGTCAGAAGTCCATTGATTTGAAAAAAACCAAAAGTGTAGGATTTAAATCTTGTGGTTGACAGATACATGTGTGTGTATGTATATGTGTATATGTGTGTATACATACATACATATGCACATGTATGTAAGTGTATATATGTAAAGATTTTACTTGCCAGTCATGTTTGATTCTAGGGGGAGGTACTCATTTCCATTTCACAGTTGAAGAGCCAGCATAATCCAAAGACCCTTCCATGGTCATGTGGCCTACATAACAATATGCCAAAATGCATGGAACACTGTTACCTTCCCACTGGAGGTGGTACCTATTTATCTACTTGCATTTTTATATGCTTTTGAACTGCTAGGTGGGCAGTAGCTGGGGCAGGAACAGGATCTCACCTCATTATGCAGCAGTGCTTGAGTCTCAAACTCAAGCTGCTGACCTTCCAGCCAACAAGCCCAGTGTTTTAACCACTTGGTCACCATATCCCTTTATATATATAAACATATATACAGTTAAGTGAA
>JANHZU010004096.1:88803-99316 GCA_032468055.1 Acrochordus granulatus | reverse complement strand
CTAGAAATTGGGTTAGGTCCTAGTCCTTCCTCAGGCACAGAAACTGACTGGGTAGGTATGGGCCAGTCATTTTCTTTCAGCCATAGTGTGGAAAATCATAAAAATACCCATTTAACAAACTGTACCAGACCAGTGTGGTGAATTTCGGTCTATAACCTTCAGTGAAGAGACATTCATGCTTAAATAGATTGGTTTGGATTGAAAATAAATAATAATGAAGATAATAGGACTGTGAAGAAGATACCACTGAAGTGAATATAATACAAAGGTTTATTTAATACTGGGAAGACTGAACTGGTTTACAAGAAAGACAAAATTAAGAATAGAAAAGAGACATGACAAGGCAATGGCCAGTATCAGTATATATGGTACTGATGGGACCACCAAATAGACAGAGTAGTAGAAAATGAAGAAGCTAATGCACTCTGGGACTTTAGAATTCAAACAGACAGGCACTTGCCACAGAACAACCCAACTGTCAATAAGAAAGACAAAAAAGTCTGGGTAGTGCACGTGGCATATTGTACAACATCTGAATATAGACCGATAAAGTCTTGGTTCATAACACACCAAATTTAACTGTGGTTGAAAAAGAAGAAAGTGTGAATATTTGATATGGCAGTACCAAGGGATCATAGAATAGAAGAAAAATAATTGGACAAGATGCAAAGTAACAAGATCTGAAAATCGAAATTTAAAGTTTATGGCTTAAACTTGTCATGGTGGTCCCAGTGGTTATCAGCACACTGGATGCCATACCAAAAGTCTTGGACAGCGCATAGAAAATCTGTGCATTGAGAATATTTCTGTCAATCACAAAATGCCATACTGCTTGGATCTGCACACATTCTACACCAATACATTACAATACCCTAGGTTACTGGGATTAACTCGATGCATATGAAGAGCACCATCACCTAAAGGTGTGATTTCATATTGTTGTGTAATAATCATAGTAAAACTACCATAAAACTGATATTTCCATGGCCATATTTAAATTTGCCATTTGAATGAAGCAGTGTTATCTTTTCACATTATATTTCTTCTCTTTGTTGGGTTGATACTAAATTGAAAGATTATGACTTTGATAACAGCCAGAAAAGAAGCTTCTGTGATATAAATTGCAAATCTTTATAGATGGCAGTAGATGCATTTGAATTCAATAAAATGTTATGCATAAGATCAGCCTGTCCATCACATAAGCTTCAGCTGAAATGGTATTGAAGTCATGGGTAACTGTATTATAGGATAGGATGTGAGATCAGTTGAATTTTATTTTATTTTACTTTATTTAAAACATTTATATAGCTGGCCATCTTATATCAAACTCTGGGCAGCTCCCAATTAACAATTAAACCAATATCAGTGATATAATCATACGCAAACACACACACACATATGTACACAGACACATACACATACATACCGTAAACATTAAAATATAGCATCAAAATTAAATCATGATGGTATCACACAAAGAACACTTGCTATATAACTCATGTCATTTATGCAATGGCATCATGTTGTGTGACATCATCAATCTTAATACGATTAATCTGAGCTTCACATTTAAAGAGTAAAGAACTACCTGCATAAAGCTGTCGTAATGATATACTGATTTCTCAGCAATGAACTGAAAATTTAAAGTATCATATTTTTAATTATTTAGGCAACCCTTGCATGTGAATATTATATACTATAGTCATTAAATTGCAGTTGTTGTTTTTTTCCAGGGATTGGATGAACTCTTGTGTTCCAAAGCTGAGCAAAGTATTAATAATCAGGTTAAAGTTTATGCATGTTTTGATGATGAAGAAAATGCCTTACATCACATTAGCAAACCAATGACCAGATACATAACAGATAGAGCATTAAGACACTTCATCCTTTCAAACCTGTGGATTAACAGAGTTTTGCAAGAAATAATTATCCTATTAATTTAGCAGTTTTTTAAATAGTTAAATTATTTGCTTCCTATCCACAGGTTCTGTAGAAATCACACTAGATGTATTTTTGATCCACCTTGAAACATTTATAGTGAGAGGCATTTTACTGGGATTATTTATGCATAAAGAACTGAGAAATGACATTTTAAAAATACTCTGGCTCATGTTCAGCTATGTTAAAGGCCAATTTTTTTCAGACTTTATGAGACCTCCTTAGAAGTATGAATATGCTCTGCTGAAGTGAGTGAGAGAGAAAGCAAACAGATGTAGAAATTATGTTCTTTATATTCTGCAATACCTTCTACCCTTTTAAAAATAGATGTACTCCATTCATAAAGTGTTCACTTATTAAAATGGCTATTTATATTTGCAGTCTGAATGATGAAGTGCAAGGAATATGTTTGACAGACAGAATGGACAAGATAAGCACATAGACTAGAAGGAAGGAAGGAAACGGCACATATTTTGTTCCTGCCAGTCCCAGAATCCTTTGCACTGTTGAAATTTTGTGCTTTAATTATCTACATTGCATGGCCTCTGATCCCTTTTTCTATAACTTGAACTTATTTTGTACCTTTTTAATATAACCTAATGAAATCTAATTTAGATAGTAGCTGCAATTATACTACCATAGCTGTGAAAGCCCATTTGTATTTTTCCCCACAAAAATCTGAAATCAGATCCAGCACAACTCAGTACAAGTATCTCAATTGATTTAGGGCTGTGCCTACTAATATCAAATTGTGATACCAAGTCTAATTTCAGCAGTTTGCAATATGTGCATGAGAATAACAATTATGGGAAAAACAATAACATCAACATGACAAGTTACCCAGAAATAAAAGTCAGGTTAACTTCTTAAGGTTTACAAATTTTGATGCAAATTTAATCTAAGAAAATGAAAAGGATACCAAAAATATATATTCACCAAAATTAATGCCATTTAAAATTATACATAATACCAATAATGGAAAATGTTGAATCTTCTTCAAGAATATTTAATTCCATTGATTATATGCCATCAACTCATTTTTTACTCCTAGTGACCAGATAAATAGATTTTCTTTATGATCTATCCCTACCCTGTTCTTTCATGTCTCCCTAGTGTGCATCCATCACCACTGTAACTGAGTCCATCCACCTTAGTGTTGGTCATCCTCTTCTTCCCTTTCATTATACCTTTCCCAGCATTAGAGCCTTTTCCAGAGCTATATATTTGCATAAAGTGTTTAAAATCGGATAAGTTGAACTTGGTCATTTGTGCTTTGAGTGAGAACTCTGAACTGATTTGTTTGATGATCTGAGTGTTTATTTTCTTGGCTGCATAGTATTCTCAGAAATCTTCTCCAATACCAAATACATCAATACTCTTCCTATCCTGCTTCTTTAAAGTCCAACTTTCACTTCCATAGAGATATTTTGATCTTTGATATGGACACACCACATTTGAATATTTTTTCCAAGGCCTTTATGGCTGCTCTGTCAAGTGCTATCTGCAGCGTATTTCTTCGCTGCTTGTTCCTATAATACTTATTGATCCTAAAAGGCAGAAGCTACCTATCTTATTTAACAATATTACTTTCTCCAAAACTATGTCTTACAGCTTTTGAAGATGAAAAGTTGAGCAACAGTAAGAATAAATCCTTAGCCCCAATTGCAAAACACTGTAATTGGAGAGTTGGTGTTAATTTAATAACAAAGTTCAGGTTGGATGTCAAAGATTCTGTCAGCCACTGAATCTGTTAGTACCCTTCCAGCCAGGACAATTTACAATGATAGAACATTCAATATAGCACTGAAAAGTTTTTACTCTTTTGGGGCAGAGTATAATTTCCTTTCTATCCAATATGTTGAACTCCTGAACTATATATTGAAAATGAACCTTCATAGATAATTTAGAATCAGGGATCGGGGAAGTTAGAGGTATATAATTTCACTTGCTGTGAGTTTAAGAACATCTAGAAAACTTCCATTCCACTCCTGACTTCTGGTTTCTTCTGAGGAAACCAGTTTGGACAAATAAACCAACGTATATACCAAATATAAAATACATTTATCAAAGTTATTTGAAATGTCTTTACTATTCCTCTTCTTCAACTTTTCTGCAATTGAATTGGCTAATTCAATGTTGAAAAATCAATGGCATCTACTTACTAAGGGAATTAATAATTGTATAGAACACTATTAACTGAACTATTTATCTTTTTATAGGTTTCCAGAATAAAACAGAATGGACAGGATATAAACAAATATTCTCATGTGGATCCTCTTCAACCGCTGAATAGAAAATCAACTTTAATTTCTAGTTCACCAAAGAAGATACAAATAGTAATTGTAAGATGGCCCTGTAGGCTGTCTTACACCATTTTTATTGCAATGAATTGATTTTGTTACTGTTTGCAACACTGTTTAAATAATGTACACCATATATTTAATGACAGTTTAAGTCAATGAAGGGATTCAGCCTGAGTTGTAAATTCAGATGAATTCTCAACACCAATATTCATGTACTTGATTATCTCTCTTCTAAATCCTATAAATAAACTTACATTATTCAAGCTTTTATCTTGGTGATTTAGAAAAGATCTATCAGAAAGGAATTTTTAACTTTAAAAATAAACAAACCTCATTTGTCTATTCCTTATTTTTTCCTTTTTTGTTGAAATGAAATAAAAATGAATAGCATACTATGCAACAAAAAGATAAATATGCATAAAATATATAAAAGAAATAATAATCATAATACCATAATCAAAATTTAGAGAAAATTCTGGGTGGACAAAAAAGTAGAACATAAAATAATTCCTTTTTCCCCCTTGTTTTATTCCTTCTCCTCTTCCTCTATGTCTTCCTCCTCTTCTTCTATTTTCATCAAAAGATCAACTTACTTCTCTAACTTCTTCTAGCAACTGAATTGATTTCCTAATCAGGAATATGGATTTCATGTTACAACTTCTTAGGAATATTTCTTCAGGGCTGGCTGTACAATTCTACTACAATTAGCATAATAAATAAAACTTGGTAGTTTTTTCTATGCTAGCCTTTGTAAGACTGCCTTGAAGGAAAAGAGAAAAACTGGATTCCCACAATCATAATACATCACATTATTCATTTTATTAGCCAAGTTTGATGGGATGCACAACAATTGGATTTTCCAAATGCATTTTATATATCTTCCACAAAGCTTTTGTTCATTCTGGATAACAGAATTTTCATTATCTTGAATAGAGTCCATAGACTAAGCAAATTAACTAAGCAACAAATATAGTTTTGTTAAATATTAGTACATTTCTTGGCCCAGTTTCAACACTTCACCCCAATGTGGAAAAGGTGAACAACTCAGAAAGGCTAAGCAAAAGGATGAATGTAAATTAATTCTTAAATAAACTCACTTCTTCCTAATCTATGTCCCACAAAATTTTGGACTTTGATTTCAATAATTCCTGTCAATTGAGACCATTGACCTTTGACAGTGTGTGTAGGGGAGAAGAAGAGCAGCAAAGTGGGAGGACAAATAACAAAACATTATAACCTAGCTCTGCCTCTTAATAATGCATACATTATCATGATGTAAACACAAAAGGGCAGAGCTTGCGTTATGATGTCACAATGCATTTTTCATCATCATCATGTCTCAGAAGGGAGCAACATTCCATTTGGAGTGCAGTCATAATTTTTCCCCTTTTAAACACATGCAACTGTACCCCCACTAGAGCAATTCAGATTTCTGGTCAAAATAGGTTTGTCACTGTGATGCAAATAAATGTGTTTGGCACTGCAAGCTTATGACCTTGGAGCAAATGTGTATATATCAGCTACAGCAGCAAAAACAATTCAATTTTGCAACAAAATGTTCTGGTAGCCATGTTTCCCACTATTCAGAGACTGTCTCCATAAAAAAAAACTGTAATGTGCTAAGAAGCCATGAAATTTCCAGGCTATTCCTAATTTATGTTGACATTAGAATGAATAAGGACAAACATTGCAAAGGACAATCATACATTTAACTCAGCAAAACTTATCAATTTAACAATTGTTTCAACAAGGAAAAGACCTAACACTCTACAAATTGTAATCTTTTCATCTTAAGGATGTTATTTATTGATAGAGTGTCACTTATGAACGGCATATTAATAGATTCTGAAAATGTATTTTCATTTACTTTTCTATGTTATTAGCAATGCTCTGTCAAGTTGAAAAAGAAAAAGCACTGTGACACTCTGGCAAATCTTATCTACTGAAATGTTCTACAAATTTTATTTAAGAATTTTTCAGTTTTTAAAATCATAAAACTTATAAGCATTTAAGCGGCATTACATGGTCAACTTTGGGCATTAAAGCTAAGCAGGACCAGGTCTGGTTAGTATTTGGACAAAGCTCTTTCAAGAATCCCAGAGCATAGGTTATACTGTAAAGTCAAAATATGTCCTGGAAAAGGGCAATAACAAGCCACTTCTATATTGTTGCCAAGAAAATTAAAGATAACTTTATTTTACTAGGCTACAAAACAGTGGAAGTTTGTTTAGAGAATTTATATATTTCTCGCTAAAGAAAACTAAATATATATGGATTGCAATTTGTAAATCTCCTTTTGAAAGACTCAAAAATATTTCCAAAGAAGGGAAAATAAAGTTTCTTCTGATGGTGACTTCTTGGAGATATCCATGTTGTTTTCCTGGGAACAACAAGGAAGTGGGTAGTCAGTGCCTACTTCCAAGATTTTTTTTTTCATTTTCTAATTCAAGATTTTCTTCCTGCTAGCTTCCTCATTGACTTTGATTATGGGAAACTGACAAGAAATTACCTTGCCTAATGACCATGGGATTCAGTTAACAAGAGCAATTGGAACTGCAGGATTGCCATTGCTAAGTTATATAGTCATGCTTTATGATCACATTGCTTAGCAACAAAAATTCCACTCCCAATTGCCATCTAAGTCAAGGGCTACCTGTATAGGATTTATTACGAGCATCAGATGCCATGTAATCAGTCTGTCAGGACCAATTGGATGCAATTCATTCCAGGTAGATCTCTTGATTATATTGTTACCAAGAAGAAATACAATTTTCACAGCTTAATTTGCCATTTTAAATGAATTGAAAACATGCCTACCCCTTTAAAATTCAACCCATCCACTCTTGTAAAACTAAATAATTATTGCCTCAGTCAATAAACCAAGTTTTAAGTCAACATTTTCTCCATTTTTTAAAATATGTTTTAATCTTGAATGTATTGACTAGCAGGCATCTTGTTAATTGTATTTTCCAATTTACTCCCAAGAATTTTACTGAGTACTGATTATTACTCTCTTAAACAAACAAATCAATAAAGAACAAACAAATCAATAAAGCCTTCTGTGTAATGGTAATAGTAAAGACAATTCTACATTGCTCCAATGCCTAATTGCTATGAAGACCAGAAGACCACAGTGCAACAATCTTATTTCATAAAATAACAGGGGTAAATAAATCATTATTAATAAATCCAAGCATTAAAGTGCAACATGTGATGCTAATAGTTTTTCTGTTCATTAGTTCTTGGGCTTGAATCACTGAATGAAAATGCATAAATGTACTCCAACCAGATTTATAAGAGAATCTTTAAAAAATTATTTTGGGATTTGTGGAAATGCATGGAAAATTCCTAGTATGAATGTAGCTGTCAATTATTTACTGACTGATTTGAGCTATTTTATATGTGGCCATCTAATTATATTAAAAATGAAATTGTATTAAAGATATAGTTGAAATATATTGCAGTGATTGGTTGTTATTTGTCTTTTATATCTGACAAACCACTCTGAGTGACATTTTGTAACTGAAAAACTGACATACTGTACATTAATTTAAAAACCAATGAATGAAAAACAGATATTAAAATACTCTTAATATTATTGAATAACAACAACAATGTGCACTTGATACTGAAAATATTTATTTATTTACAAAACTTATATAGCTACCCATCTCCCTCACAGTGACTTTGGGTGGCTTACAGAAGTAAAACCCCAAATACAAAACCCAATGAACCTCCCCCTCCCCATTGACAACAATCAAACAAAACGATTAACTCTGTGTCACCCTGGGTTCCCAGGCTCTCTGACAAAATCATAGAATCCAAACTGCTTTGTATAGAAATTCAAAATTAAGAAATCCCCACAAATGAGACTTCACTTGCATCGAGGAACAATCTCTAGGTGATTGGTTAAAGGGTGAACTAGGCTTACTGTTAGGAGATTATTGTTTCTAAAAATTTTTTTCTAACATTCATCTGGAATGTGCTTTCCTTAAACTTGAATCCATTATTTTGTATCTTGAATTCTAGAATGAAGAAGATCATGTGATTTTATTTTGTGAGACATCCTCCCAGGTATGTAAAAAGGCGATCAAATCCCTGTAATCTTTTCTTCTCAATTTCATTATATTTATTATACTCCCAATTCCACAAATATTTCTACATAGCATTTCATTTCTAGTCCCCCAATTGCCCTTTTTGCTTTCTTCTGAAACTGTCCAGTTTCTCTGAAACTTTCTTAAAACTGCTGCTCAGAAATAGGTACTGGGGTCTTAGGAAAATGGAAAAAGTGGTTATTTGGAAACAATGGTTTTGATGATGCAGATTAAAATTTCAGTTTCCTTTTTGTAGTAGTAACTGAAAGATAATCTTAAACAGGGACAAAGTCTGTGACCAGGCTGGCTAAAGGACACAAAAGAAGGACACCAAGATTTTACTTAGATAAGGATTATCTAAATCTTAAATTATCTCATGGTGATAATTTTTTGTTGTTGTTCATTTTATTCTATTTGCTGAAATGTAGGCAATTGTTATAAGAGTTTGGTAGAAGTGTACAGGATAGAAAGCAAAGAATATAGCATCTCAAAACTGCAAGTAATTTCTCTTCAAAATATAATTGGTTTTAAATAAATATAGTAAGTGTTTAGATTAAATTTCCAATATGTTTCTTTTAGAAATTTCTTTAATTTTTAATTCAGGTTTAATGGATATTCATTTTGAATGCAGACCTTTAACATGCAATTATTTTTAGAATCTATTTACTAATTATTTTTAGAATCTATTTACTAATTTGGGATTAGCAAAAGAGGGAGGGCATGGGGCTGTACCCTGACCCTCAAATTCCTTAAATTGGTTCTAATCCCCAGAATATTTGCTTAAGTGCTGCCAAACAAGCCAAAACAAATTGTTAGGACAACTGTGTAGTTACTTCACTTCCATTTTAGCTGCTTCTTTTAGATGGTGAGAAAGAAAAAGCCTACAAGACAAGGGATAGGAGACTGAATAACTAGGCCAGAAACACACTGACATAAGAAATCAGAGCAGCAAAAAAGAACTACTATGAAAAGCTTAAAAATCAACTTACAGCAAATGATTCTGCTTACACATAAGCATGCTTAAAGGAAACCATCAACTAGCAGAAGACTTGAATGTGTTCTACTGCAGGTTTGAAAAACAGCAACCATCATTTAATTTTAACAACCTCGCCTCAGCCGCATTAACAACAGACATTTCCTCTACAATCACGTCTACCACATCCACCTCTCCTTCTCAATTCTCCTCCCCTTCTGTGCTCTTATCTCTCTGGGGCCTCACCTCTTGAACAAGAAGTACGAACTCACCTCCAAAAACAAACAATCAGGAAAACACCTGGCCTGGATGGTGTGACCTCTTCCTGCCTGAAAACCTGAGCAGCAAAATTGTCCAGCATCTTTACAAGAGTCTTCAGTAGATCACTAGAACTGTGCTATATCCCTTCACGCTTTAAATATTTTACCATCGTCCCCATTCCTAAGAAGACCTACATCAGTGGGCTCAATGACTACAGACCCATCGCATTGACATCAGTAGTCATGAAGACCTTTAAAAAACTGGTACTGACCCATCTGAAAACCATCACAGATCCACTGCTTGGATTTTCTGCAATTTGCCTATCAAGAAAACAGGTCAGCAGATTATGCTTTCAATATGTCACTGCATTATATCCTACAACATCTGGGCTGCCCAAGGACCTATGCATGGATCCTTTTTGTGGACTTTGGCTCAGCAAAATACTACAAAATACTATATCCCACAGATTCTTGTCTACAAACTGACAGATATGAAGCAACAGGTGAGACTAAGGAAAATTGCATCCAGTACTCAGATAATCAGCACTGGTGCTCTGCTAGGATATGTGGTCTCTCTGCCACTTTTCTCTCTCTACACCAATGACTGCATCTCTAGTGATCCCTCTGACAAATTCTGAAGTTTGCAGATGACACAACAATCATTGGACTCATTACAGATGGTGATGAGTCTGTATACAGATGGGAAGTTGAGCAGCTGGGCCTGTGGTGCAGTTGAAACAATCTAGAGCTGAATACACTCAAAACCGTAGAAATGACAGTAGATTTTAGAAATATACTATTTTATCCCCTCTTACCATACTCAGGAACACAGTATCAGTGGTACAGTCCTTCAAGTTTCTCGGCTCTATAATCTCCCAAGACTTAAAATGGGCAGCTAACATCAACACTATTATTAAGAATTATTAAGCATCAGAGGATATACTT
>JANHZU010004096.1:25504-41253 GCA_032468055.1 Acrochordus granulatus | reverse complement strand
AAAATAAATATTTTAGTTGAAGATAGTGAATAAAACAAAAAAAAGATTGCTAAATTAAATTGTGACTTAAAAGAACTTGAAGAAGTTTTACATGACAAAGATAATGAATTTGAAATAGTAAAAAATGAAAAGGAAGCAGTTGTGTTCTTACAAAATGAAAAAGATCAGAAACTGGTTGAAGTGGAATGCCAAATGAAGAAGCTGTATCATGAAATTAAAGAACTGACAGAGTCACGTGAAAGAGTATTAGAAAGTTTGAAAAAACTTAATGTTGAAAAGGATGAAAAATTGCAACTTGTGAAAGCAGAATGTAAAACTATGGAACAAGATCACTTAAAGGAATTGGAATCTAATCTACATGTCAAACATATGCAAGAATTTGAAGAATTAATGACCAAACACAACGATTGTTTAGAGAAGTTAAAAAAAGAACATCAACACCAACTTGAACAAACGCAGGAATCTCATGCTGCTGATGTCAGTGAAAAAGAACAACAGATTGAGGAATTAAAGATTAAGGTTTCTGAATTATCAGACTGGAGATGTAAGCTCGAAGTTGAACTTGCATTAAAAGAAGCAGAAGCAGATGAAATGAAAGTACTAATCGAGGCAAATAAAACTCAGCAGCAAAATAATATTAGAGCCCTTGTTGACAAAGAAACTGAAATGCTAAGAAAAGAGGCTGATAAATTAAGGCATATAATTCAGGTTAGTAATGATGAGTATCAAGTAGGTCTAGCAGAGCAAAGGACTTTAATAACAATTGAGAAAGATCACTGCATTTCAGAATTAATTGACAGGCATGAAGGAGAAACAAATTTGCTTAGAACGGAATTGGATAAAACAGTCTCCTTGCATCAGAAAGCACTGGAAGCAGAAAAAAATTTGGAAGAACAAATTAAAGAATTGCAAGGTAAGCTAGAATTAGAAACGAGTGCTGTACAGAGACAAAAAGAAGAGCTTTTAGCTTTGCGTGAACAGCAGAGGAAATATGAAGATACCATTGAGAAACTTGTAGAGGAAAAAGAACTATTAATAGCTACCCATGAACAAGACAGGAAAATGATGGTACAAAAACTCAGTTGTGAAAAAGAAGAAGCAGTACAAAATGCTCTTAAAGAATTTGAATTACAGAGGAATGGTGTTGAAAGAGAACTTTTGGAAAAAATCCAGCAACTTGAGATGCAAGTTACTCAGAGGTATTGTATGAATTAGGGTACCTTCTAATGTTTTAAATAATAATATCAACTCAGAATGTATTTGGCAAGCAAGTTGATTAAATACAGTATAAAACAGGATGATCTCTCTAGTCGGATGCCTGGTTTGTTTGCCCAACCAGTCATATATTTTTCCCTCAGATATCATCAACCTATTTCCTAAGCCAACATACAAATCAATTCTTAATTCTATTATTTTGTATATTATATACTGAGGAAGCTATGATTTATTGGTATTTTCTCTGTTTTAATGCTGAATAACAGACTATTTCACACCATCCCATGAAGAGCCACATACTTGCTTTGGATTTGTACTGCATTATTATAGCAGGCAGAGGACACTGTTTTTTGCATTAAAGTTTTGTCCCATTGTTAAAACATTGCCATGATAGAAGGCACATTTAAAATCTTTTCGTTTGCTGTGAAAAAATTCATAGAGATATTTTCAAACCATTCAAAAATCAATGATTTCTTATATTGAAATTTCAACCACTCATTCATATCATTTGAAACATCCATACCTGCAAATTTATGCCAAAATAATTTGTACTCATGATTGGGTGAAATTTTATATTTGCAGTTTTTTTTTGGAATGTTAATTAAATTGTAATTTACTTATACCCCCACTCACTCAAAGCCATTACATCATCCCAACTGTGTTTCAATTCATACTTTTTGGAAAAAAATTGTGAAACTTATTTTGTGGATCAAACTTATTCTATAGGTTAGCATAAGCTTTGGTAGAATGTAGTATCTACTTGAAAATGAACAAAATTATCCAGTTAAACAAAATTCATTACTTGCTATTTTCTAAACAATTATTATTTAACCTATATATTACTAAAACTGTTATGTATGTAACTTTTAACTAGATGCAATGGTGCATCGTACATTTATCATATGATAAACTTTTTCAGCCAAAGTACCTAAAATGGTCTGTCTTACATAATATATCCAAAATCCCATAGACTCCTACGGAATTGAAATTTGACAAATTTTATAAAACATTTTTTGACATAAAAATTATTATATTTTATGATCCAGTACAAAATGTCATAAAACATTTCTTGTGGTCAACACTTAATGTTTGACTTGCTACACAATTCAACATGGGGCTATTTTCAAATCAGGTACATTTCTAAATATCTCCTTGAATTTTAAAGAACTTTTCAAGTACATTCGAAGTTTTGCCATTGTTGAAGGCAATTGAGGAATCTGGTAAGAAAATATTTCTGAAACAATGATCCAATAGGCTGTCTAGTACAGGTAGTCCTCATTTAGCCATTTAACAACAAGTTACAATGGCCTCAGGATGCTTTATGACCTGTAAATCCAGCTATCATAAAGCATTCTGCCACCCTCCATGGTCATGTGATTGTGATCTAGGTGCTTGGCAACCTGTTCATAGTTATGACTGGTTGCAAATGCCCCACAATCATGTGACTGTCATTTGCAATCTTCTCTGCCAGCTCTCCTAGAAAATCAGCGAGTAAGCTGGCAGGGAGGGTTGCAAACTGCTGCTACCTGCCAAGAGGATTTATTTTCTCTGGGAGCTGGCTAAAAGTTTTGGCTGCTGGGGAGAATCTCAGCTCTGCATGGAGCTGAGATCTCCCCCCCCACTTATTTTGAGAAAATAAGTTCCTCAAAGAAAATGAGATGTCCAGTCTGACAAAGGATTTCCTCTTCCCTCTGTCAGCTGAGGAAAAATCCTTTGTTGGACTGCAGGGATGGAATTAAAATAAAATCCATTCCTACAGCCCAGCAAAGGATTTTCTCCCAGTGGATGGAGGGGATAGGAAATCCTTTGTCAGGCTTCAGAAACAGAGCTAATATCCTGAAGATTTTAGCTCCATTCCTGCATCGCAATGAAGGATTCCTGCTCCGTGGACCAGACCAGCACCCCTTCCCAGCACCCCGTGCTGCTTACCTGGGATGCCATCCATAAAGATTTCAGATGATCTCTTAACAATCCTAAACAGAAATGCAGGTGTTGCAGTCATTGAGTGAAAGAATCTTAAGTGTTTTGCTTAACCTCTTCATTCAAAAAACCAAGATTCTGGTCCCAGTTGTAAATAAAAAATATTAGAATTTAAGGAGTTGTATCTCATATAAGGTCTCCTATTAACCCAGTATATTATTTTACATTAAACAAAACTTTAAAACTTTTCTTGAAATCTAGTAAAAAGTTAATATTTGGGAGCAACTCAAGGAATTAAAGGAAAAAGTTATAATACGCATCTCATTGCAGCAAAATGTTTTTAAAATTGTAATAAAATGTGAATGTTGGGAAGTGCAAAAGTTGCTCAAAATGTGCTAAGAATCACTTTTAACATCTCCAATTCAATTTAGTCATTTTTATATCTAATATAAAATTATTCTGCTATTGATTGAATGATACAAATTAAATATAATAAAATATATTATATTTCTGTCTGTATACTCATATTTGAGTGTATCCAGATCTTTGAATATTTTGTTTGAATAAATACAATATTCTTGATAATCATTGTTTAACTTCTTTATTCTCTACAAATCAGCCTATTCATAACATTAATTTCACATCCTGCATACAATTTATACATGTATAATCCTATAATATATTAATCACTAATGTTTAATAAAATTATATTTTCAAATATATTTCATAAACTAAGCTTGCCTGGAAGACAAATTTAAAATACAAATTAATTTTGATCATCAGAAGTAAAAAAATTACTGTATCATAAATACAGGTATTATAAAGCATTACAATTATTCATTTCAAATCATAATATCAAAAGACAGGATAATATTTTTTCATATTTTAGTTAAGTTTCTCAAAGAAAATGCCTTCGTTTTCTAATCCTTATCTGTTTTCTCTTTTTATTTGGTCAAATTTAGGTTTAAAAGCAAAAGGTTTTATTTTTTTAAAAAAAGCAGTTCATTGTAAAGTTCTGAATTTCCCCAGGAGATGGCTTTCATTAAGGTTCTTTAACTGTATGCAGATGATTGAAAGAAAACTGGTTCATTTAAGAGGAACTCTTGCAGTTATCAAATATTGTAATGCCAAAATCAATCAGTTATAAATTGACTTGATAATTGTGTAGACAAAGAGTCAGAATAAATACTGTACCATTATTTAACAAAGTTTCCAGTTTAAAAAATATTCTTAATCAAGTATTTCTTATAATTGTTTCTTTTAGGTGCCAAGTAGCATCACTAAGGGATCCCATGCTTTTCATTCAGTCTCTTTGTTATTATTTGAATTGTTCCATTCTGATTGTGGCTGATAGGTTAGCAACCTTAAGTACTCTTCTGAGGGTACAGTCAAGAAACATGTTAAATGACTGTTCACATTGTTCCTAGATTCTCTTGTTTTAAAACGTACCTTGTTGCAGTTCTTATAGTATTTCATCTACCTTTTATCAGTTCTGTAAATCTAACTTTATTTCTGAGTGAATCCATTTGTTTCCTAGTAGTTTCTGAATCTGCTTTAAATTGTTATTTCTTGAACTTTTTTATTGTTATTTAATTTATATTAAATATATTATTTAATTTATAATTTCATTCAGCTTTTCAGTGATACCTATTTTTCTAAGCAATATTTTTCAAACACATATAACAAAATAGTATTTTTTATTTATTGTATCTATTACTGAAAGGCAAGATGAAGATACATTGTTAATTATTTCATCATTGAGAGTTTCCTGTTACCTAGTTTCAGACAATGATAACAGACAATGATCACATTTTTACAGCAGTGTGTAATATTAATGAACTAATTTCCAGGTTTTTTTTAACACAAATTATGATTCAAAGGGGGTTTGTCACAAAAGTTAATACTTAAAGATTTGTTCTTCCACCCTTTTTCCCAGATATCTCCAACATATTTGGTATAATATCTGGCATAACTATGAACAAACCAAATTTATCTAAAAAGAATACAGCACTGAATTTAAGATAGCTTCTCCCACAAAAGAATAATTACACAGGCACACACAGACCACATAACTTGCTCCTTAACTATGTTCTGTGCATCTACATAAATAGAATCATCCTTCGATTTACAGGTAAATTAGAAGAAAGAAATACAGATCTTTTCAGTAAATGTATCTTATGTTTGTGTATTAGTTTATTTAGAACATTTGTATATTATTTACTTGTAAAATTTTAAAGCAATTTTAAAGTAAAATTTCCAATAAATTACAGTTTTGATGCTCTTCCTTTTTTGACATTAGCATGTTGAAGCTATGAAAATCAGCTTCATCTATTGGGTACTTTTGTCATGCACATTTCAGTCCAGGACCTCAGAAAATATATATGGAATTACTGGTATAATATCCCAAGTTTGATCATATGGCAAAGTTACAGGCTAGGGCTTCCAGCAAGACTCTTCTTAGTCTCCCTAACATGATACATAGATACATAATTAATTGTTGTTGTCCAGATTATAATTAGAGGAGAGAGAGAACAAATATGGTATAATTTCTATGTTCCTGGGACAAGACTGCAAATGTTAGTGGTCATGTGCAGATAAAGCAGCTCTGGAGCAAAACCCAGTAAGACTGGAGGTCTAAGAATATGCTAAAACACTTTACTCATTGTACTGTATGCATAGTGCAAGTAAATGTTAATAAGAGCAATATTTTGAACTAACAAAAATATTGCAAGACACTGAATGAAATAAATCAGCCAAAGAAGGAGAATTCAAAGAAGTTAAACTGAACTACTATTCAGACAAATATTTAACCTTTAGCCAGAAATATAAATAGCTGACAGATCAGGAACATGGGGTGATACTTCTCTTTTTTTTTCCTCACAACTTAGTATGCTGTGCTATGATAATTTAAGAGCTAGATCAAAATTATGAGTATCCAATTTAAATCCTCAAGGCAAAACTGCAGTTGACTTGAATTACTAACCTCACACTGTACAGGGGCCTAGTCAGGTGGCATCAGGGAGGATTCATTCCACCATTAACTCCTTTGAAGAAAAAAAATTAAAATATTTTCACTTCTGATTGAAACACATCTATGAATCACTTCTTTCTCATTGGGTATGATGAATGAATAGAATGCTCTTCTGTTCTGTGGACCCAAAACATCCAATCCTGTTCCAGACTTGATAAGAAGTCATTAAAGTTGTTTCAGTTGAAACATTTTGTGCCTATGTTTAAGAAACTGAAGTGCTTTCAGTTACTTTTTTCTGTTTAGGTATCTTTCATTGTATTGATTTTGCCTTGCTCTATTCTGTTTGTACAGTTGTATGTGGGGAAGGAGCAACACATATAGATAACAATTGGAAAAGCCAGATTGCTGTATGTCTGAATTATTTAAAATCATGAGTTTGATAATTAGTGAAGCAGCTAATATTGATGTTGATCAGAGCCTTTCATTTTTAGCTAAATGTACAAATGCCAAATTAAATGATACTAAGTTTTTGCCTTTTTACTACTTTGGATTGTTTGATTATATTCTGAATATTTTTTTTCCTTTTTCAAGTTCATTTGAATCGTCTGCTTCAAGCTTGGTTGCAGAACTTCAAGAAAAACTCCAGGAAGAGAAAGTGAAGTTTTCGGAACAGCTTGAAGAATATGAGAAAAAGAAAAATGAAGAAATGCAAAACATTCGAACATCACTCACTGCGGAGCAGCAGGTACCCAATGACTTCAGATTAGATTTTTTTTGGCTTGGGATAATATAAAATAATTGGAATCTTCTTTGGTTTTGGTAGTCTGTGCCACAAATTCTCGAATTTTGAAAGCTGGTGACATCCATATGTCTTTGTATGTAAACGGTTGGCTAGCTTTTGGGGTAAGGTCATTACATTCTTCTAAAATCCATTTCACCTGAGTCTTCATTGAGCATTCAAACCATATCTTTTACATTACTGAAGATTTAATTTCCCAGTTGGCAGGGGTAATGAAGGACCGATTCTGATTGTAAAAGGAAAATGTGTGAGGTAGAGAGAAAAAGTAAAATCTCACTGAAACAATAGAAGCTGATCTGTCTAAAGAAATACCTCAAGTCAGTATTGTATCTCATCTTGCAAATTTTCATTTAATTTTGTGTTCATGAAGAAAGTTCTTTACAGCCATCTTTGTCTCACTGACTTCAGAGAGGAGGTTACAGACACATCATAATGATTTGTTATTGAGAATTAAATGCAATCTTCTAGTAAGAGGCCATTGTAATATATATTTTCAGGCCTATGCATCTAAAAGCCTTTAATGTGTTTTAATACTATTAAGGATTAGGAATTTAAAAATGTGCACATCTGCCTTTTTTCATTATGTTATCAAAAATAATTTCAATGCTATCTTTTCAGACTACATTTAACACTGTTTTAGTAAGAGAAAAACTGAAAAAGGAAAACATCATAAATGATCTTAGCGACAAATTGAAAATGATAAAACAGCAGCAAGAAATAGACAAGGGTAAGCATGCAGTATAATAATTAGGTTTGCATCCACTAGCAATTACCTTGTACAGTGCAGTATTAAATATACATAATTGAAATGCCTTGCTCAGATCTGATTGAAAGCCTTTCTGAAGACCGAGCTCGTTTACTTGAAGAGAAGAAGAAACTTGAAGAAGAAGTTAATAAGCTGAAAAGTGGTGATCTTGTTTCATCAATATGCTTACCTCCTACTCTGGAACCTTCTGGAACTTGTGCAGCTGATTTCACATCAGAAAGTGAACAGTTGAGTTCCGATGTAGCAGAAGAAGGAAAAATTGATTCCACACTAGAAACCAGTATGATGACTGTAAAGTAAGTCATTTTTCATTGAAATAAATATCTAAATATTACAGAATGAATGAATTATGTCTCCCCTTTTCCCCTCATATTGGAAGTGTTGGTCCTATTTTTTTCCAGAGCGTTATTTATAAATATGTGTCTTTATCATGCCATATACACATAAAATGTTTGATCATTACACTTCTCACTTGATTATTATCTGCTTAATTATTTTTAAAAAATAACATATTTCAAATTAGACTATGGATCATTTTCAAATCCTCAGCTATTAGCGTTTCAGATTTCATTTGACCCACCTGTTAAGATGGAAGAAAAAAAGCACCCTTTTTCAACACTTCAGTTTAATTTGTTATCTGTATTTTATAAAGTTTCAGCCTTAGAATATATGAGGAATGTTGTTTTGTATTAAGCACTTTGATCAGCGGAAATCAGTTTTATTCTACACTGAAAGAGAACCCCTTAATATCAAAAAATATATCTTCTTCTAAAGTGCATTGCAAACTTTACTAAATGTTTTTTTGCAAAGTAAATAAATGAGTGGCAAAACAAAATGTGAGTATGAACACATATACATGTAGTCGTGAAACAATTTCCCAAAATTATAGCAAGCTTGCCTTAAAAGAGTTCCAGTCAAAAACAGGCAGAAGAGCATTCAGGTGAAATCTGAGGGTCAAAACATTGATCAGCTGATCCAGTTACAGAATCAAGAGTCAAGAGGGTTAAAGTAGGAGTTAATGGGCAGTTGTCAGTGGAGAGGCTTGAGCTCGCTGCTGTTCTTAAGTAGAAGTAACCTGTGTGTTGCTTATTTGGAAAAGACAAACTCCTTCCATCGCTCTGTTCTCCACATGGTGAGCCCTTGCCTTGAGAGTGGGTGGCAGCTCAGCCGCTTCATCTTTGGAGACTGGTGGTAGCTGTGCCTGCTGATTACTGGACAGTCCCAGTTCTGCCTACTCAGACAGCAGTCCGTCCTGTAACTGGAGTTGGTCTCGTCATTGATCAATTAAATGCACCATGTTACTAACAATAGACTTTTTTTAGCACACCAATTTCTGTTACTGTTTTGTTCACTATATTTTCTGACATGTTATGCATATAATGGTCCCTTGGGATTTGAGGTAATTGCCTGGGTAGGAGTCCTGGGCAGCTCTCAGAATCATTTCTATTATATCAAGTTTGTTGTCCACAAACCCCCTTTTAAAGATTATAAGAATTAATTACAAATGTATTTATTAGCCCACATCTAGTCTCTTACAATCTTCAGCAGCTGTTCAGAACCTTCTTAATAACTTACATGAGATAAAAAAGATAGATTTGGATATCATCTATATATTGATATCATTAAACGTAATACAAGAATTTCATTTAAGTATTAAGTGCATAGAGAATAAGACAGCAGTATGCCATTGGCTTTACAAAAAAATAAAAGAGACATCCTCCAACACCATAATGCTGTGTTTCTAAACCCCATCTCTGCAAGTCTACCTAGGATGCTACACTGGCCTTGAGCAGGTGGGCAGAGAAATAACTCTAGATCTCAAAATACTTTTGTTGGGACCCCAGATCTTCTTCAGAGTTCTCTGCCAGATTGTAAGGTTGTAATCTTAATTGTAAGATTTATATATAAATTATTCAGTGAATGGTGAATAAATCATATTCACTGTATTAAAATAATTGTAATTATATAATTACAATTTTAAATTAACTATAAAATGCAATTTAATTTAATTGAATCAAGAATAAATTTTCCCTAATTCTTCTAACTTTTGAAGAGTAGTTCTCAGCATACTATTCAAAGATCAGATGTGACCCTTGAGCCAAAAAAGATTGCGAATCCCTCCTCTGTAATATTATAATTTATTGATGAATCTAGAAAATGTTTGTCCTTCCCTTGTTCATTCTGCAGTTTGAGGCATCATCCAGTGTCTTAAGACTTTGATAGACTTTGCTCAAAGATGGAATATTATTTAATTTTCTGCTAAACTGAGGGATCTCTGAACTTTAGTATCTTTATCATAGCTCTGGCCTGGCATTCAGTACAAACTTTGGGGATTCATTACAAGATTACAAAGATTTTCCTGTTTAGGAAATAGCTTAGTGACAAAGGAGTCAATAAACAATCAATTGTCTTTCCCTTCAGTGACTTGGCATTCTCCCACTGCGTTATCTTTCTTCTGTAGGCGGATGCTACTGGTGCTCTTACCTCTTTTAAGTGGCCAAAGCAATAACATATTATTGTGATTATTCTGATATTTCCCAAATACCTCTAAGTATCACCTGTTGCTGCTATGGCAGTCCTGCCTCTCAGGGCAGTGACTGGTATTTAGGCAATACTCCATCCCACTAGCAACAGCTGATTTATGTGATGACACCTGCCCCATTTGGTGTTTGGTCTCTTTACTGGCCAACTCCCAATAACCCCCATAAAATTGTCAATTTCTCCAGAACGTTTGGTATAAGGAAATTTCAGTTTACAATTTCAGTTACTGCCTTGTATGTGTCTCTATATATGAAGCTTGCATGAAATGGGAAAAGATGAACATACATCTTTTAATAATGTTTGCTTGCTACATCTGTAAGATAAAGTATTATTTAGGGTAATTTAGTCAGTGCTAAACAGCTGTTTGTTAATTTTTCTTAATTATTATACTGTTAAAGGGTTTTTTAAATTAATTATTACATACATTGAAGAACAAGAGAGATTTTTAATAAAACTTCATATCTTAACATTTTTTATTTTCTTTTTTTTTAGTGAAAATGTCCAGATGTTATCTGAAGAAAAACAGAGGATAATGATGTTAGAAAAAGTGAGTAGTTCTTCTGTCAAGTGACAGACTTAAACAGAATTGCAGGTAATATTAGATAGAATTCAAGTTTGGGAGGAAGCCTTTCTCCTCCCTATCGACCCATTGTCCATCCAGTACTATTCAAATTGATAACTATTTCTGTGCATGGGCAGAAAGGTGGGCTAGAAACCAAGGCTGCTACTGAGTTGTAACTTGTGATTAAAGGTAAAAATAAAAGCATATAAAAATGCAGGTAGATAAATAGGTACCACATTTGATGGGAAGGTAACAGTGTCTGTGTTTTCTCCAGAACATTTGGTGTAAGAAAATCCATGCTAGCCACATGACCACGGAAACATCTTCAGACAATGCTGGCTTTTAATGATGTTAGGAAATGGAGATGAGCACCACCCCCTAGAGTCAGACACCAGCAGGGTAAACCTTTATCTTTTAAGGGGTGTGGTGGCCCAGGCGCATAAGACACTGGGCTTGTCAGCTGGAAGTTTGGCAGCCCGAGTTCCAAGACCCATGAGCTGCCATGTAAGAGGGTGAAGTCCCATTGTCTGGCCCAACTCCTGCCAACCTAGCAGTTTGAAAGTATGTAAAAATGCAAGTACATAAATAGGTACCACCTTAGTGGGAAGGTAATACCACCTGGCTAATTTCATCTGTAAATAAGTAAAGTCTAAACAGAGTCTGCAGGAAATCCTCAGATTGTAGGCTAAATTAAGAAATGGAAAAAAAAGACTAGAGGAAAGCAATTTTTTTTTCCAAAAAGCTATGGAACTCAAGAAATTATCTTGACTTTGAAACGCTTATAGTAGTTGTCAGTATGTAACTAACTTCCAATTCCAGTCTGGACCTGGTTAGTACTTTTATAGAAAACCACTAGGAAATCCTAAATCACTGAGTAGAGGTTTGGAAGAAAAACATCCTGGAAGAAGGCAAGAAAATTTACTTCTGTATTGTAAAGAAAAAAAACCCACAGAAGATGTTTGTGTAATCACTAGGAGTCCAGATTGATTTTAAGAAGTATTTGATTTGGTTTATTTGATTTTTTAAGGGTATTCAATGTATTCAGTAAATACTGAAAATGTAGGGAAAGTATTTAAAAACTTATATGAGGAAGGGATGTTCCTATGATTCAGCAACAGAGCACATGTTTTACATGCAGAATCCCTTAAGATTTAATTATTTATGTTTAGCTTAATTATTTTGCTACAAACATCTCTAGTATATTTTCTTCTAAAGAAGATTTTGCTTTATATTCTGCCAATACTAAGTTTATCTTACAAGGCTGGCTTGGATAAACAACACATTGCCTGGCCATGGTGTGGTAAAGAAGTAAGGAGTACAAACTAGATTTACCTGCTTTGCTTTCCAAAAATCAGCATTTCTGGGATGCTTGCTTACAAAAATGAATATTTTATATTGCTCTCATTCCTTTCTATATTTGGTAACATAAATTTAAAGGAAATTTCTTCCAGACAGAGAAAACCATCTATCGTTTTTTTTCATTACCCAAAATTATCAACCATAAGTTCTGTTCTTTACCAACATATGCAGCTTCCTAATATGCAGTCTTTCTGTATATGCATATTTGGGTCTTTTTCTAATGTACACCTATTTTATGCCTCTTTTTTTGATCTCTGAATTACATCACAAATTTCTACAGAGTGTTGAATTTCATGGTACATCCATACATTAAGTTCTCTTATTTGGGAGGTACAAAATTTCTCATATATGAAATTCATAGGCAATAGATTCTCATTTTTCTCTATTCCCTGTTTAGAAAGTATGAATAGGATTGCAGCTTTAAAATATTGGGAATGCATCTGTAAAGGTACATACATAATATACATAAATAAAATAATAAACATCTTTTTATAGACACTGCAATTGAAAGAGGAGGAAAATAAAAGGCTCAATCAAAGATTGGTAAGATTTGTAAATTTTCTTACAGTATTATTCAAAAGAATAGAAAAATGAAATTAGTGAATTTAATCTTTAAAAATGTTCTGTAAAGAATTGTTGTCAAGTAAAGTGGATTAGGGGTGATTTTGGACTCTTGTGGTGCTGAAGGTAGAGACCAGGATTATAGTGAGCAGCTGTGGTGGATGGTTACAGTAACTGGCACTTTGGTAGTGAATATCTGCCTGCCTTGGTTAGTTCTCCAACTTCTCCAACCGTCTATTTTAAGTAAGCTTTTTTTAAAGGTGTTTTAGTTTTAAAGAAAAATATGGACCAATAATAGGCTAGAGAGAACAGAAAAAGATTCACTTTGTCCCTCTTAAAATTAAAAGAACTTTAATTCACATTGTTGTAAATTAGGAGTAGGAGTTTTACCTCCATGACTAATTCTGCTTTTATAAAAGAATAGATTTCTATTAAAAATACAAAAATATGCAATGCTTATTTTTATAAATAAAAAGCTTAAAGGTAGTTTTAGCCAGTTCTTTTGCTATTATCACTATTACAGATAGTCCTCGTTTAGTGATTGCCTCTTTTAGCGACTGTTCGCTGTAAACAACTGTGATGAAAAAGTAATTGTATCACTAACCTTCGCATTTAAAATGTTTGCAGGTTTATATAAAGTAAAGGAAAGCTGAAGTAAGATTATAAGCGCAGTTATGATTTCACTTAGCGACTATTTCACTTGATTGAATTGCCAGTTCCAGTTGTGCCTCATAAACAAGAACTATCTGTACTTCATTGGAACAACTAAAAACAACCAAGATACTGACTACACATTTTCCTGGTACACTATTAAGAAACCAAATCAATTTGATGATAATTATATACCATCAAATCACTTTCAATTCCTAGTAATCATTTAGATTTTCTCCATAATAATCTATCCCTACCCTGTCCTTTCAGATTTTCCAATGGTGCACTCATCATCACTGTAACTGAGGAAGATAGATTTACCATATGTCAAAGTTTCTAATTAGGAAGATTTCTGGAATATATAATTTCTATTTCTTTGGTTTTGATTTTAAATATACATACATTTAAAATGACTGATTAAACGGCAAATAGTTACAGCGGTATGTTTTAAATGAATGGTATATATTGTTATAGCTGCAACAATAACTTAGCTCAGAGTGGTTACTTTTTGACCCACCCCAGTTAGTAAAGCAGAAAAAAATGGTTTCTGTGCCCTGGGATTTCATATCTTGTAGCATGTGTGTATAGAAATAGAATTGGTAACCAATCCCAGTAAATGCAAAATGTAAGTTATAATGTAAGATGCATAACTGAAGAGAAATGTGTTGACATTCCTAAAAGTATATGGCTACTTAAAAATCAGATATAATGGTAATTAATAACTTTATTTTGTCTTAATATGATGAAATTGCTTTAAAGTCATAACAAAAAATCTATTCAAAAAGTAGATTTAAAGTGCATAAAGCCAGTTTTTTCTTTTATCTCTGTGATAAGATTGATCATTGTTAATCTGTACTTAGAATGTGCTGTATCACATATGCTATAACATGAAAATAATAGTAGTGTTACATTTTTCAGATGTCTCAAAGCATGTCTTCAGTTTCTCTAAGACATTCTGAAAAAATTGCTATCAGAGAGTAAGTATATATGTTGGTAATTGTGAAATCTTTTTTAATTAAGTTCATCTTAAAAATAATGTTTAATAATAGTGTCCAATTCCACCTGGATGAGTGAGGAATCTTCACCTACATATTGCCACACATTTTGGAGAAGAAACCCTGAAGCTGATGCAGGAATAGGAAAGGACAGCAAGAAAAGAGGTGGCAGACATTTACATCTTAACAACTCTCTGCCTACTCCCACCCCCCTATTTGTCCACCCTAATGAGCCAATTCAGGTTAGGTGAGGAATGAATCCACCTTGAAAGAATATATGGGATTCCCTGATCTATTTTCTTAGATTAAAGAAGCTTCTTGGATGAGCAGTGAAACATTTCTTAGACAAAAAGAAAAGTCCAGTTGCCATGGCTAAACTCCTAGGCCACTCCACCTGGATGACTGAGAAATCTTCACCTACATATCTTAAAAATAATATTACTGTAGTTATTAATACCGACTAAGAACAATATGTCTAAAAACATTTTATACTTGTTTACTTACAAAAACTGAAAAACAAAAAAAAATCCCTTCCCTACTTCTACTTTTGAAAGGCATAATCCAGGTTACTTGAGAAACCGTCTCTCCCCAGTGGGTTCAGCCCACCCCACCCATGCTGGCAATAAAGGCGTGCTACAAATTCTATCAGTTAGGAAATTTTGGCTGGTGGGATCTGGAAGGAGGGCCTTTTCTGTTGTGGTGTCCACCATTTCACTTGAGGTGAGATCAGCTCCCGCCCTTTTAGCCTTCCGTAAAGGCCTGAAAACGTGGCTTTGTGGGCTGGCTTGGGGTCCAGGTAGCCACATGTAATCCCGGAGGTGGTTAGTAAACTGACAACTCCACCTCCTTTTCGTGTCTTGTCATCTTGTGAATCCCTTTAACTCTTGTTTTTTTATCATATTTATTGGGTTTATTGCATATGATGTATATATTTTATTAGTTTTACTGTAAGTCACCCAGAGTCAGCTATACTGAGATGAGCAGTGAATAAGTTTAATCAATAAGTAATATAACTTACCATGCAGTTTGTGTTTAGATACCTAGGAGTTAACTTGTAGAAGAATTTAAAAACAAGTTACAGAAATTTAAATGTGCATGCGTGTACACACAGAGACATTAATTAGAACATCTTCTGTCCTCATACTGCTGACATATTTTATATTGTCTTGCATATAGGGATGCCTTTAATTATCTTATTTAAATTTGTGGTTGATCAAAAAAACATTATTATGGAACCCTAAAGCCATCCAGTTCCCTATAGGAGTTCAGCACACTTAGCTGTGCACTGGAATAAACTCAGTTGAGACGTGCAACCCAGGCATCCCAATTAATGCTGTCTTGTAGGAATTTCCCTTCCTTAAAAATGAGGTATGGAAGGAAGGCAACAATCCAGTTTTTGCTATTCTGTG
>JANHZU010004095.1:25225-39501 GCA_032468055.1 Acrochordus granulatus | reverse complement strand
CCTACAAGGTCTACATCACCATCCTCTTCTGCACCAGCTTTGTTGGCCCCGGTGTCATCTTTGGGTATCTCTACATTAGACTGGCGAGAACCTACTGGGTGTCCCAGACCACCTCCTTGAAAGAAACCAAACGGCTCCCCAACCAAAAGGTCCTCTACTTAATCTTCACTATTGTGCTGGTCTTCTGGGCTTGTTTCTTGCCTTTTTGGATCTGGCAGCTGTTGTTCCAGTACTATGAGCCTCTTCCCATATCTCCAAAGGCCACAAGAAACATCAACTACCTGACCACTTGCTTGACCTATAGCAACAGTTGCATCAACCCTTTCCTCTACACCTTACTGACCAAGAACTACAAAGAGTATTTGAGGAATAGGCAACATTCCTTTCACAGCAGCCACGACTATTTTCAGAGAAAGAACCGATTTCAAAGGATTTCTGGGAGATCTTTGTCAACCACCAGCCAGCATTATACAGAGACTTTTATGCTCCCATCTATTCCAGGGGGAAATAATAGCCCATGATGAAAGAAACACACTTCCAAAATCAAACATCATCGAAGTCAAAAGAAGTAAAAAAGCATTACATTTGAAAGGTAAAAGAGGTACATTCTGATTTTAGGGTTTTGATGATACTTGTCATCAAAGTAAATCAGAAAAAAACTTATGTATTTCATACAACCCATGATTGTAAGTTTTTCTTTTTGAGATTTTATTATTCATATTGTGAACTGTATTCACTTATTTGGGAGATAAGGAAATGAATTTAAAAATGTGTTCATTTGTGTATTATTAAGCTTGAAAGCAGGCAGCACTTTTATGGAAATTTAATTTGAGGGAAATATTTGGCTTTCTACTGAATTCATTTAAACTAAATTCAGATTTTAGGACAAAAGACTTGTGCACATATTATTCAGCACATTTCCCAGGCTGACAGCTGTGAGACTCTTGTTGATAAAACCAATTTATGCACACTTACACATTCAAATCTGTTTGCCTTCTACTTCTAGCACATTCTTCACTGATCATATCAAGTAGGGCTCTCTATGCTTCAAAAATAATTCCAAATAAGTAATTAGGACCTGAGGAAAACTGCTATGGTTTCTTTATGGAGATGACTCATTAAAATTAATATGAATCTTAAAGCAACCCACTTTCTGTTTTGGGGGGGGTTCACATATTTTTCTCCCTTCCCAAGGGTTAATTAAATGAATAGTAGAACAGTCCAAAATACTATTTTTCAAAGTGTTTTTGAAGCATGTGCAGCTTAATATATTATATGGCAATATTATAAGTCCATAAGAAAAGCACAAGAAATAAAGCGCGTTCCATGAAAATAAATCAGGCATATTAAAAGAGAATGCAATGTATCTTTGCAGCTATAACAGCTGCTGCATAATATTTGTTGGTTAACTTAAAAAGAATTTTTAAAAGTTGTTTTTTTAGAGCTATGCTTCTTGGCTGGGCAGAGAGTTTCAGTAAGAAACTGTTAAAAAATCCATGAGATAAACCCAATTCTTTTCTTTGAGAAGAAAGTCTGTGGAATCCTGCATATTCTGTGTACAAACATTTTATAAGGGAACCCATAATGTCATCAGTCCATAAACAGTGTTTCTCAAACTTTTTGTTCTTAGGGCCACTTACCATTTTTAAAAATTATGGAGGACTTCCAAAGGAGCTTTTGTTTGTATGGGTTATATTTATCAATATTTTCCATATATTTAAAAATTAAAATGATGCACTTGTAGAACATTTATTTACTGAATTATGTAAAGATAAGCAATATTAAATTATAAGATATTAACAGAAGTAAAATATTGATCATAAAAAGCCCTATACTTTTAATAAATAAAAATGAGAAGAGTGCTATTATTTTAAATTTTTGCAAATATCATCAGTATCTGGTAAATAATTTTGAATTCAAGGACCCATGAGAGAGTGTTGGGGGACCACCAGAAGTCCTAGGGTCTCATACACTTTAAGAAACACAGCCATAAACAAATCAGTGTTTGGGTTCTTATCCTGTGATTTTCAAAAATCAATTTCCCAACAAATCTGAATTCATTGAACAAATGTCAATGAATTGTGGCATTTTGGAACTGTGGCATTTCTGCAATGCTTTTCCACTTTACTGAAAGTTTGTCTCTGTATGTGTGTGTGTGTTTTAACAGCAATTTCTTTCCAATGCCCTCACTTTGCCAGGTTCTGCATGTCAATGCACACCCTGGCCATTCTGTTTTTACTTCACACAAAGTATAAATCCTCCCTCTTCGGAACAGCAGTCATCTCCAAAATGGCATGGAATAGAAGTTTTCTAGGTTTTTTTTTTTTTTCCATGCACTAGTTGCATGCAAACTTTGAGATTTTTCTGGTCATGGGGCAAGGAATGTATTTGCTGGTTTCTGATACTGTAAAATTTGGGGGGAAAGATTATTCCATGACAAGTAAAGAATCTCCAGCCCTGTATAATGGCTTAAGCAAGAATAATATTATAGGACTGCACAAATTCTTTGAAAAAGATGCTACTCCCATCCCTGTCTCTTTTTGCCTTTATGTGAGTTTGTATTTAAATGTTTGTTTTTGAAATTTAATGAAGATATTTAAAAGAGAAATAAAAAGTTGCTATTTCCTATTAAAATCTCTATTACTTTCACTGTCAAATTCAGAAGAAAATTTACATGGTTATGTATGTACACATGAGGAGAAAGTTTAAAGGAGATTCTAAATCAGCAATGTTACACAAAAATACAGCTGCTTTCATCATTTAAATGGGATGTTTAATCCCACACATTGCAAATCCATTGCAAAAGTTATCAAAGGATTTGCATGGTATTGTAGCAGAAGAAACTTGTTATTTTCTTAGCATATATGAGAGCCACGCAGCTCCTTCCAGTGGCAAGTTACAAAGAATGCTAATTTACATTCTTACATACTTATTATATGTATGTAAACTGAACATACACATGAAGGATATTGTGGTGTCCAAGAAAAAGAAAAGGAAAAATCTGATACCCAAAAGACCACAGCCACAATTCTGAAAAAATAATGTAGTGTTTATTGAAGAACTAAAACAGTTTCAAAACATATATCAGAGAATTAGAACCACACATTAAATGTTAGTTTAATACAAGAAATATAAAAAGGCAAGTTTCAATAGAAATAAAACTTGTCTTTGTGAGAAGGTTCAATTAGAAAACCACACATATAGCATTTTTAGTAAAGGCATGTAGATGGCAGCTTTGGGAAAGGGTAAGCTGAAGGAATTAATTCCAAATGTTACTTTTCTAAATCAAGGACTTATAGAAAAGAGAACAGTTAGGAGCAAAACCAACATTAGCACAGCCTAAGAGGAGAGGGGAGAAGAGGAGAGGAGGGAGGGAAGGCAGGCAGACTTAGATTGACTTGAAAGGTACAACTCCTAAGGCAAGGGCATTCACAGTTGGCGGTAGTTAGCCAAGATTGGTTGGTCTTAGAAACAAAGCAGGGCCAACCTGAACAGAGATCACCTGGGGGTCCCAGCACTGGGGGAACCTAGTTTAGACTCCTCCAAGAAGAATGCAACAGAAGACTTTTTTAAGACTGCTAATAAAACTGCAAGAATGAGGTCACCAGAAATTGAGCGTTACTTAAAGGCATTTTATTTGAAAGGAAAATGATTACTGAAAGTGAGCTTCAGGTAGGTAGGTGTGATAGGGTAAATAAGGAGAAAAACATATAAAAGAGATTAACTGGTTTATGTACCAATTAGGGGAAAAAATCATGCAAAAGTGTGTGTCGCTGACTGCTAGCAGAGAAAATGGATACTGGCCCAGAAAGAAGTGGAGCTCCAAAGAGCAGCAAACATTGTAGTGTCTTCTGGAGGGAAAATATCCTTCCGCAAATCCTGAACATCTGGATCTCTACTCCGGGAGAGAATTTGGTAAATTAAAACAAAACCAAGCTGTCATTTTAATTGGTCCACCAAACTGAGATTCAGGAAGCTTTTTCCCACAGCCCTGGCCATCCTTTCTTGATTCAGCAAAAACACATACCCAGATAAAACTGGCTGTCCCATTCGTGATGGATCACCATCCTGCCTTTATTACCTTTTTTGTGTTTGTTGCAGAATCAGGGCAGTCCTGATTAAGTGTCTGCAGGGTATATGAAGCAAAGCAACCAGTTTAATCAGCTGGCCGTGTTGCCCCATCCCCACTTCTCAATCTCAGCAGCCCACTAATCATAACAAGGAGGCAGAGACAGGGCAGTTTGGGGATGTGTCTGTGATGGTTCATCATTAGCCTTTCCTAGTCTGATCCCCCTCAGACTCTGTTGATAACCAATCCACTTAACTCCTTGTGATACTTGCCAAAAAGGACACAGACTGACATTTAAAAAGATTTAGCACAAATATTCTTTTAAGTTCCTCTGTTGATTGCAACATTCTTTCTGATCACCAGAAGATTCTGACTTTGATAGCTTAGATGAGAGGGCGACGACATGAATGGATTGGCAGGATGAAGTATTGTCTAAGTATATGCAATATGTGACCAAAATGCCATTCAACAATAATACAACTGAGATGCTCAGATACACACAGAGAAGCTGAGTCCCCTTGCAGCTAGGCATTATTAACAATTAAAATGAAACCTTTAGATGTACTGGAGTTCAGCTCCCTTTACCTACAACCCAGCACTGCATTGGTCTTCAAGGAGGAAAAGAAATAGAAGGTTCTTGCTTACTTGTCTAGATCCTCCTCATAAGTAAGTATCTTCCCAGGGACACAGCATCCCCTAACTAGGCACTGAAGTGGGGTTGCCTTCACAACAGACCTGGGAAGTTTTGAGAGACCACTAAAAATGTTCTCTACAAGACAAGTTGGGTCTAGTCATTTCTCAAAATGTGGCATCTCTTCAAAAATGCTGGATTTTATTTATGTATCTGTAACCCACCTTTATTATTTCATAAACAACTCAAGGTGGTGAACATATTTACCACAGCTTCCTCCTCCTATTTCCCCACAACAGCAACCCTGCGAGGAGGGTTAGGCTGAGAGAAAGTGACTGGTCCAAGGTCACCCAGCTGGCTTTCATGGCTAAGGTGGGACTAGAACTCAGGACCTCCCAGTTTCTAGGCTGTTACCTTAACAAATGCAATGGTAGCTTTGCCAAAATTTCAATAATGGGGGGCTTTCTCTTGTGCCTTGCTGAGCTGGAATGGATTTCATTTGTATAAAATTATCTTTAACAACATAGAACAAAAGTTGTGTTGTGGGAGAATCCCAAGAAACAGAAATGATATTTTAATTAAAAGAACAGCCAACACCTTTTTGTCATGAAATCATCTCAAGCACACTCATTCCATTAAATTATTCCATCTGAAGGAAATAAAGAGCTTCAAGTCTTTTAAATCCTTTGTTAGACTAGCACAAATTATAATTTCATGAATTGCTTCATTCTATCACAAAGCTATAGTTATTAGGCATTCAGTGGTGACACTGAGTGCCAAAGGATTGTGCTGAGGTTTTCTGGGTCTTGAGCCAAGTGCGATCCTATATCCTATTAACTAGCTTCCCTTCCTTTCCATTTTCTCTTCAGTTCCCTAGGTGTGGTTTTTAAAGCATTTTTCTTAGATTAGTTGGATATAAAGCTCTCTGTTTTGCATTCCTTCCTTACAACATCACTGCTTGGAATCAGGTCCCCTAATAATGGCTTAGACAGACATTCATTCAGTGTCCTCTCATTACCTATCATCTCAGAACCGTTTGGTAATATTTTGGGTCTCTTGGTAGTTTCCGGAGTTATTGCCTTTTAAAACTGTTTAGAATACTTTTTTCTTCTGTGTTGGTGAGCAAAGGCCAGTGATTATGTATGCAAGATCACATAGAAGAGGATGCCTTTTGTCTTTCCTTTCTTTAAGCAAGATCCATACATCCACTCAGATTTTTTTTCCTTTTCCTTTTGAAATTGCTCTGATTTTATCACTTGTGCACCAGTCAAAGGCCATCTCGGTTAAGGGTCCAAAGTCTTAATTTTTCAGGCTTTGCACTACAACATTGTTTATTTGAGGAACTCAAATTCTCTACCTCCAACTTCTTTGTTATTTTCATTGGGAATACTCTCTCTGTTCAGCTCTAGGAGCCAGAATATTAATCTAACTTAAAAGTAAACCAAGTGTATTTCTTTCTAAATTTATTGATTATCTAATAACGCAATTTATCTGAAATATATATGAGTTGTAGAGCACGTCTCCATTATAGGCAAGCACAGTTGTGTCAACAAGTTCATAAAAGAAAATTAATACAACCCAATTATTTATCTGTACAGCACTTCTGACCATCATAAAATGTTGCACCATTCATAGTCACATGACCACATTTCGGATGCTTGGCAACCAGCTTACATTTACAACTGTTGGCAGCATCCTGTGGTCATATAATTTGCAATGGTTTTTGCCAGTTTCCTGGAGAAAAACATTTGGGAAAATGGGTTCACACTTACAGCAGTATGAATCACTTAACAATCACCACAAAAATGGTTGTAAAAATAGGCCTGGTCACCAAGACTTACAACCGTCATGATTTATTATCAAAATTCCAGTCCCAATCACAGTTGTAAATCAAGGACTACCTATATTGAGAAAATTGAGCTCTCTCTCTCTATGAAATTTGTATGCCACTGAACTCAAAAATGACTCTCAGCAGCTTAAAATGAAAACATTAAAACAACAATGATGCACATTAAAACAATTGAAAATTAACTCCAGATCAGCCAGAAGGAGGGAGGGTATATGTGCAGTGAGCTATGGTTGGCTTAAACCACCAGCCATCTCCAAGATGGTATATCCCCGTTGAGGCCCCGAGCCAGCTGGCAGAACCAGGCCTTAAGGCCCTTCTGGAAGGCTGCAAGGATGGGTGAAGACCTCACCTCAGGAGGCATAATGTTCCACAGATCAGGAGCCATAGTGGAAAAGGTTCTTTTCCTGGACCCTGCCAGCCAAAATTACTTGGCTGATGGGGCTCGCAGTAGGCTTCTTCTGCCAGCCCTGGTGGGGCAGGTTGTCCCCATTGGGGTGGGGTGAGACAGTTCCTCAGACAGTCTGGCTCCATGCCATGAAGGGCTTTAAAGATCAAAACCAGCACTTTGAATTGCACCCAGAAGCAAACTGGCAGCCAGCATAGCTTGTGGAACACTGGTGTTAAATGGTCCATTCTGGTAGCCCCAAGAACTGTCCATGCAGCAGCAGTCTGCACCAGCTGTAGCTTCTGAATGCTTTTCAAGGGTAGTCCTGTGTACAGAACATTGTAATAGTCCAATGGTGAAATGACTACTAGGGCATGAGTCTCTGAGTCCACAAAAGGTTGCAACTTGTACACAACAAAGGTTGCACAAAGGCTCTCCTAGCGGCAGCTACCACCTGCTCTTTGAGCAGGAGTCTCAAGTCCAGAAGAACCCCCAGATTTTACACTGGGTCCATCTGGGGCAGTGCCAGATTCAGAGTTAAGGATGTTAAAATCCCAGATTCTGAAACTCTAGGCACCAAAAACCACTCAGTCTTACCAGGGTTCAACAGAAGCCTGTTGTCCCTCATCCAGATTTTCACAGCCTCCAGAGCATTACTTGTGTCCAGATAATCTGTTTCCTCCAGGTTCCTCTGAAGCTGCCATGCAACCACATTCTCAACTACCTTCTTGAAAAAAGGTAGGTGGGAGCCTGGATGGAAATTGTCCAGGCAGGTGGAATCTAACTATTTTTTAAGCAGGGGACTAACCAGGGCCTCCTTAAAAGGTCTCAGAAATATCCCCTCTCACAGCAAAGAATTTATCATTACATGGACCCACCTGCTAGTCACTGTCCTGGAGTGGACAAGTAGGAGGGACAAGGATCTAACTTATAAGTAGTCACATTGACAACATTGAGGACTCTGTCCACTTAATCGGGGCAACAGAATCAAATTGTTCCCAGATAATCAGGCAAGACTCCTTCCTAGGCATCTCTAATGGACCTGCATCATGTGCTGGTTCCAACTGGGACTGAATCAAAGCAACTTTGCTGCCACGTGTTCTGCAAATTCCTCTGCATGTTGGCCCTGCAGATGATCCCCCAAGTCCTCCTGTCCAAGGAGGGACCAGGTGACCCTAAACAAGGCCAACAAACAAGGCAGATGCAGTAAGCACAAAGAAATAGTGACATTTAGCTGCTCATATTACCATAAGGTAGGCCTCAATAGCAGCTCTAACTCATGTCCAGACGGATTCATCCCATAATTGAGAAAGACTATTTTTTGCTCTGTAGGATCTGAAGAATGGCTACACTAATAATCTACAATTTAGTAGCAGTCAGATGATTATTCAAATTCCTTGAGCTGGAAAAAAAGACCTATAGGTTTTGATATGCTGTTCTTGTCTTGCTCACTCTTTTAAAAATCTATATGCTAAATATAAAAAGCTCCTTTGTCTCCAAAAGAACTCATCTTTGTTTTCTCCTAATTAACACTTGACTGTATTTTTAATAAATATTCACTGAGCCTCTAGCAGCCTTCATAATCTCATTCACCAGAGTATATTAAAATGTTATCTGCACAAGTAATTCATTGTTCAATAATAGGGTAAATACTTACACAAACTTCACAACAATTTATATATATGTAATAGTCATATTGGGGGAGCATGAATCTCTGCTGCATATCCCAAATTACAGGAACAATTGTCAGCCTCACTAGTCGGACTAGACCAGGAAATCAACTCCACAGGAAGGCTACAACTGCTTTTATTGAGACTGGTTATGGTAACAGAAACTTGCAGCCTGATTGTCCTGTACCTCCTAACTCTTCTAATGCTCCACTGAAGTAGGGAGGTATCTATCTGGTCTAGGGGGTGTGGTAGTCTAGCGGTTAAAATGCTGGGCTTGTTGGCCCGACAGTCGGCAGACCAAATTCAAGACCCAGGCACCACGTAACAGGGCGAGCTCCCGTTACTTGCCCCAGCTCCTGCCAGCCTAGCAGTTCCAAAGCATATAAAAATGCAAGTAGACAAATAAGTACTGCCTAGTTTGATGGGAAAGATAACAGTATTCCATGTGCCTTCTCATATAGTCATCCTGACTACATGTCCACAGAAGGATCTTTGGAGAAAGCTGGCTCCCTCAGCTGTGAATCAGAGATGAGCATCACCCTTTAAAGTCAGTCATGACTAGACTGGGGAAATTTTTCCTTTTTTTTAAACCAACCTGCCTACTTCTGAATGTTATTTTGCTCTTGACTTAAAAATGCTTCTACCCCTTTTGCTTAAGCAATGCACATCTGAACTACGTAGGATCAAAAACAGAATAACCAGGGCATTAAATTAACCAAAACACAATATAATCAAAGCCAAACCAGTACAAAAGTTGGTTTGTGAACTATAGTGATGATCTGTGATTGTAATAGTCTATTGGTCATTTCTGAGATGATTTTGATGTATAATAGTGTTATCCTTGACTTTGTGTGGGTTGTGTAGTCAGGCATTTTTTGATAAGGTTGTGTGGGTATCTCTGTTGTTAAAAGATGTTATATAGGCAGTCTATTTCCTATATAACATCTTTGGGTTGCTGTAGTATGTTTGTACTCTTCTACAGCATCTTTGGGTTGCTGTAGTATGTTTGTACTCTTCCATAGTTCCTCTTGTGGAATCTTGTGTTACTTTGGTTATGGAGCTTTTGGTTAATGTAAGTTGTTTTTTTGATAGACTTGCATTTCTTTGCCCTCAGTTCTTCTACTCATGAGGATAACCAGGATGGGTAGTGTGTTGTTGTTTTCTTCTTCTCTTGTGAATTTTATTCCTTTGAAGAATCTTTTGGGTTATGATTTGAGACAGATGACAAGTGAATTCTGCTCTGTGCATGCTAGGTTCAAAGCTGCATGTAATTATCTTTGGCACCACTCTCAGGAGTACAAATTATATTTATAAGCACTCTCTTTGAAATGAAAGAAAAATAAATACAACACAGTCTGACTTACATGACAGATACTCCTTCTACCAAAGGGAGATAAAAAGACAGAAAAGGACATCACCAGGGATGCCTAGATCTTAGCAAATCCTTTTGTTTCTGAATCCACAGATCTTCCTCAGTACATATGATTGGACATTAATGGAATTTTGGATTAGACAAGCCCTAAGTTTGATGCAACAATGCTTTTAGGACCGATTTATTGCCACATTTTTAATGGGAAAAAGCTACTGGCTTCTTTAAAGCATAGAGAGATCATAGATTTCACTTAATAACATGAAAACTTTATCTCCCAACGATAACAAAAGCATTGAGAAGTATGTCCTTTCATATATCTGATGACTGCATTTTTCTTCATCATACAGCTCAAGTGCATGGAACCAACAAACCCATAAATCCAAATACAAACTAAGACTTAACAGTGCAAAGTAAAGAAGAAAAAAGGGAAATGTTTATGAAAGGCAAGCTAAAGCTGGTGAATGAAATGGCAAAAAGGCTGTTTGAGATATTTTTGTTTTATTTGTTGGTTGGTTGGTTGAATATAACATCTCAACTTATGAACTGCAAGTTCAATGCAAGTAAATTGATTTATCCTATATAGGATCAAAAAACAAAAAAAGAATAACCAGTAAAATAAATCAACCAAAACTACAATGTAATCAAGACAAAACCAAAGTCATAATCTCAGCCATTATAGACAATTTATCCAACATGTTGCCCAGTATTTTTGCACATATTTATATTAAGTGCCAAAATAATATCCCTTTGCATATAATTAAAGCAACAGACTCTAATGTGGGCCTGATCTGAAAGAGCATCAAATCCATTTGTTGAAGTCATTTTATTTTTGAATTGGGAGGTTGATTGGAAATGTTTTACTGACTAACAGGAATGTTACAGGGGAATCAGAAAGGCCAATATGGCAGCCACAACCATTTGATTGATTTGATTGCCCCACTGTATCTAGCCTCCTTCCTTGTTTAGGGTAATCAAGGAACTTCCAAGGAGAAGATCACACTCAGATTGATAGGGCAAGCTACTGTATAGAAACAGGGAGCAAACCTCACATTCACTAGCACTGAAGATATTACCTAGTTAGGTAACAAAACATCTGCAAGCAAACAAAGAGCACCAAGAACTCCACAGTTCAGCCCTGAACTACAGATACCCTCATCTATTAAAGACTGGATAAAGCAAAAGTAGATGTGGTGGTTTTCTCTACCATCTGCTGGCTTTCTTGCTCTTTTCATCCTAAATATCGAAGCATGTATAATCTTCTGGAACATGTACCACAAATCAAGTCACTCTCTTCTGGTAACTTTGATCAGGGTATTAGTCCTTTATTGATAAGTGGTTCACATTGGTCTTGTTCACAGAGCTTTAAAATTCAGTAGTTTGTAGATAAGATTAAACGTCTTCCTCATGGGCTGAGAAAATACATCTATTCAAACTTCACCAGCCCATTTAGTTGTGAAATTAAAGGTCAGCAATCCAAATCAACATAGAGATAAAATAAATAGGAGGTTGATTTCCTCTTCTTTTTTTGCTTCTGACATTGCTTTGAGGAGGTAAAAGTGATTTTCTAAAGCACATCAGAGAAAGATTAATGGTAAGGGAGAAGTGTTTTTTCCCATCATTTATGGTTGCTCTTCCCATTAATTAATGTCAAATAACAGTATACAGAATAAAGCCAAGTCATGCTGATAATTTTTTTTCATAGCAGGAATGCACAGCCAATATTTCTTAGAACTGTGAATTCCTATTGTAATTTTATGCAATAAAGAATGCATTAATGAGCTTTTTTTTGCAACTGAATTGCAAAACTTTGATTGTTATATTAGCCTAATTCTTACTTATTCACATAGCTGGTAATGGTCAGCAGAAAAGGTGAAGCTAGAACTGATAGGATATGATCCACAGCTGTAGTCAAAAGAACAAGAATGTTAATTTTGCCAAAATAGCTTCTGCTAGCTTACTACATAATACAGTCAACTGTGTGAAGATAATATAGCCTTGACATTATTAAGAAGATAAATTTTGGACTCACGTCTAACACTATGATTCTTTCAAAATTACCTGTTTTTTTATTTATAATACACCAATTTCAGGGATTTGTCAGAATGATCTTGGTGAAAGAAGGGTTCTTTTCGTGCTATCTTGACTTCCCCCTTCCTGAAACTCTCTTTTATGACAACATCCAAAGTTTACTCACTCTTTAAAATATATTCCAATGTTAATGCAGTACACTGATTCATTTTTGATAATAACTGGAATGAAGCAGATGTGTATTTTGGCAAAGAAGATAAGCATCATTGTCATTTTTCACTTCTGTTTTCAATCCTCCATTTTACATTTCCAACATATCAGGTAAACATGAAAAAGAATATTATTATTCTTTTTTAATATTATTAGTTGAGCTACTCTCATCTTAAGATGAAGAAAAGCATAATATTATTAAGACCTTTAGTTCTAATTTGTTAATAGGAAGTACACCAAGTTTTTATTCCATAATACTTTCCAATTAGGGAGCTTTAGACACTACTAATACACCTGGACCAAATTATGAAATCAAACGACATTTTAATTGAATTTCTATTATTTTGTAACTTTAAAAGGTAAAAGTTAAAGGTTTCTCATTTCAATTCTGTCAGACTCTAGAGGGTGATGCTCATCTTCATTTCATAACCAAAGAGTCAGCATTGTCTAAAAATGCTTCCATGGTCATGTGGCCGGCATGACTATATGCCAAGGTGCACAGAATACTGTTACCTTCCCACCAATTTAAGTGATAACTATTTATCTACTTGCATTTTGCATGCTTTCGAACTGCTAGGTTGGCAGGAGCTGGGGCATGTAATGGGAGCTTACCTTGTTACACGGCACTTGGATCTTGAACTCAGGTTGCTGGCCTTCTGGCCAACATGCCCAGTGCCTTAAGCGCTAGGTTTCTTGCCCCATCATTTTGTAACTTTAGGCAATTCAGTTCCTCTAGCAACACTTAAATAATTTAAGGTTTCAATTAGCAATAAGCTAATCTAAAATATAAATACTTCTACCTGTCTATAGCATAAAAATACATTGAACAGTAGGTATAAGTCCATAATGTGAATGAAGGTCAATATTATATTTCCATCTCAACTTCTTTCTTACAGTGAAAGAAGTCCACTTTTACCTTCATTTTTACCTTCACTTGTAAAACCTTACAGTTTTTAATGAAGGAAATACAATAAAGCTATTGCTAAAGTGACAGTAAGTTCATGTGTGTATAGTGATCTATGGATTAGGGTTTTTTGTGATGCATGAAGAAGATGAAATCCACATATATATCAAATGAAAAAGCTGAGTCAAGAAAGTTAAAGTCCCCATTATCATCTAACAGTTTTAATTTAGTGAAAGGTAATCTAGAAATTTTCTCCTTCCTTTAACAATCACATCTTATCAACCAGTTTAAAATAATTTGATAATTTTAAAACTATTTTAAAGTTTAAACCAATAGTTCTAATACTGAATTAAAAATAAGAGGAAATAAAGGATAGCCTCAACAAATTTAAGAACTCACCTTGACAGATGAAAAAAAATCTTGTCAAAGGGAATAGAGTATCATCCCTTGATCCAATTAATAAAAAGGAGAGAATCCATATTTAACCAATTAAAAAAGAGGAACTCAATATTTTGTTGTTGTTGTGTCAGTCAGTTGTGTCCGACTCTTTGTTACCCCAGGGACCACAGCATGCCAGGCCTCCCTGTCCTGAACTGCTCCCAGAGTCCACCCAAACCCACGTCTACAATGCTGTCTAACCATCTCATCCTCTGCCATCCCCTTCTCCTTTTGACTTCAATCTTTCCCAGCATCACAGTCTTCTCCAATGACTAATGGGTTTGATCTCCTTGCAGTCCAAGTGTCTCTCAAGAGTCTTCTCCAAGATCACAATTTGAAGGCATCAATTTTTCAGTGCTCAGCCTTCCTTATGGTTCAATTCTCATAGCCATACATTACTAGTGGAAAAACCATAACCTTGACTATATGGACCTTTGTCAGCAAGGGGTTATCTCTGCTTTTTAATCTGCTGTCTAGTTTTGCCATAGCTTTCCTCCTAAGCAGCAAAGATCTTTTAATTTCATGGCTGCAGTCATTGTCTGCATTGATCTTGGAAGGAAGGTAAAATCTGTCATTGCTTCCATTTATTCTCCTTCTATTTCCCAGGAAGTTATGGGAATGGATCTTGTTTTTGTTTAATGTTGTTTCAAGCCAGATTTTGCACTCTCCTCTTTCACCCTCATCAAGAGGCTCTTTAGCTCCTCTTCACTTTCTGCCATT
>JANHZU010004095.1:14659-25125 GCA_032468055.1 Acrochordus granulatus | reverse complement strand
GATGAGACCTGTCCAGTATGGTTGAACCTCTGGCAGAGCTCTCATCTTCATTAGAGAACACAAGCCCCCCAACCACAGCAAGGTGGTGCCTCACTGGGGGAATTAGAATGTATATTATTAAAATATATAGAATATAAAAATGTTATTTTCCTGGAATATTTTCCTTCTGTCATATAAACTCCTGAGCATTCCTCCATATCCCTGAGAATTCCAATAAGTGAATTCTGAGGTTTTTGGGGAGATAGAAGGTACCTTGTTTCTCTTCTCAGTTTCAACTTCTCCTTTTTGTTTTTAAAAGCAAGCCATTAGGGTCTTCTCAATTTGTACCCATCCCAGGGCATGTAACTGTCCTTCAGGCAGATGTTGATTCCTGTAATGATATAAGTGAATGTGTTTACTGGGGGTGCCTAAACCTTGCTGGCAAGAAGCCTGCAGTCTTGTGAAAATACTTCAGCTATTCACCACGGTATTGACTTCACATATATTTCAAATTGTCAGAAAGTTTTTCAGAAAACCATGTGGATCAACGAAGAAGCATTTGCACCAGACTTTCCTGCTCGAGCAGCTCTGCGAAGAGCAGATTCCCCCCACCGCTTTCCCTTCTTGACCATTCCATCGTGCTTGCCAATCATTACAAAAACACTGTCTGAGACAAAGTCACAGTACTTTTGGCAGAAGCCTGACTTGAAGAGGCTTTAATTCAAAGGTTCTTGCAATTATTTGCACCATCTCCTTGGTTTATTGTGTACATGAACAGAAAGTAATTCCTAACTGGGGGGAAAAAATTCAGAGGTGATAATTTCCAGAAAAATAAGTTGTTAGAACAGCCATCTGACAAATGCGTGTACTGTAATAACTTCTAATAATTGTTTTTAGGTAGCAACTATGTGTTCTTTTCCAAGCAGTGAGTAAGTCATTGGCGCTAGCTATTTCACTATCTGGAAACTTCTGCCTAAAGATTTACTGGAATTGCATTCACCACAAATGCAAATCGTGGCTCAACACAAGTAGTTATGTCTTCATTCCTCCATCACTAGATAATGTGGATTAAACAAGACTCATCAGTACTCAGGTTTTTAAATAACGATTTCCCATATTTATCCTGAATTTTGCAGTAGTAATATACCCCTTCAGATCATAAATCACACCATGGGATATTGAGAAACCATAGAGACATACTTCTGAAAGGTATGCATGTTTTATTTTCTTTGTGGTTTTATTCATATTTTGTGCAAAATATGAAGAAGTGAATGTAATTTCATAACCTTTTTGCTTGGATTTTTAAGGGAGAGAACATCATGGGATATTAAAACGTTCAAAATGATAAGCAAACATTTAAGCAGTTTTTTTTAAAAAAATACTTTTTTGAATAACAAAAAAACTTGCTATACATATGTGCAAGCAAATTAATGGTCTAAATCAGATTACATTTTATTATTAAAATCAAATTGGATCAGTTTTCTTAATTTGGTTTGTATATAAAATGAACTTGAACAGACTGAATCAAATTAGACTTGATTTTTCAAAGCCTATTGTCTTTGAACTATACTCTTGTGACATATTTGATATTTGACTTTACAGTTAGTCCTCATTTAACAATCACAATTTGGACCAGCAACTCAGTCATTAAGTAAAGTGGTTAAGCAATTGGGCTTATGATCTTATTATGGTGTTCCTTTGTTTTGCAACTGTGAAGGTCATAAATGTGAGGATTGGTTGTAGATTATTCATCATCACCATAACTGCAAATGGTCACTAAGTATTAAAATATTGTAAACCAACACGTGAGCAGCATATTTGGAATTAGCCTTGGTTAAATGTATAATTTTAATATTGGGAGAAGGTAAAACTGGATAATCTTTCCGATAGGTGTACATATGATTTTTCCATATCCAGTCTGATTCAAATGAAAATTAATATGCCTACTGTCATTTTCAGAAGGCTTTTCTGAATAGCTTTTCGCTACATACAGTGAAGCAAACTGTTTAATTTTACAGCAATGGATTTTTATTGGCTTATATAAGTATTCCATCTCGCAGATGGCATTTGTGTATCAAGGGTAAAAGCACAGGCTCCAGAGTTTCTGCTTTCTGCATCAGTCTAAACAGCTGAGAAGTACACTGACCACTCTGTCTTTATAAAGGCTGTCTGGCTTTTATAAAGTCTGATTTCTTTCAAGATTCAGAAAAACAATGCTGGTCTCATACAGGATATAAAGCTATGGGGGAAAAAACACTCTTCTCAAAATAGCTTTGAGAGCAAGAAGAGTCTGTCTCAACACTCCATTTGTGGGTCTTCATCCCTGTTGTGATTCCATAGGAAAGTATTTCACTTTGATCTAGATGAGGATGTTCATCCATCATATTTGCTGTAGAATCTATTTTTTATTTAGCAGTTAATTTTTGAACATGAATTGCTTCAAAGTATCAGTCTCGTGGTCTTTCAGCTAATTCCACTTGATTCTATTATTTTATTTATTGTTATTTTATTTATTTATATCCTGCCTGTATTATTTTTACAAAACTCAAGGCGACAAAAAAATTTAACACATCTCCCTCCTCCTGTTTTCCCCACAACAACTACCCTGTGAGGTGGGTTGGGATGAGAGAGAATGACTGGCCAAGGTCAACCAACTGGCTTTCATGGCTAAGGTGGGGCTAGAGCAGAGGGTCTCCTTGGTTTTTAGCCTGGTGCCTTAACCACTAGACCAATACAGTTATTATCATGATTTTCATTTCAATAAAAGGAAATAGTGTGCAATCCTTGCTTTGAAGTTGGAAAATGCATAATCCTCTTATAAGCAAAGAGAAGATATTCCTAACTTAATTATATAATAGTCTGCCTAGGAGAATTTAAATATCTGTCTGTCTGTCCATCCGTCCATCAGTACTGACTCCTGGTGACTGCCTGCAATTTTCCTGGCAAGATTTTTTAGAAATACTTTCCCTTGACGCCTTCTAGGACAGAAAGAGAGTGACTGACCCAAACTCATCCAGCTGGCTTCATACTTAAGGGAGGACTAGAATTCCTGGTCTCCCAATTGCTAGTCTGGTGCCTTAACTACCACACCAAACTAGCTCTAAAACACCAAACTGGTTCTGAAATCTTTTATGTATACAAAAAGTCATATAAACTTGCATAAGTATGGGAACAAAAATAACACTACTTCCTGTCATCTTTTTTTATGAAAGCACTGAATGAAGGCTGGTAGGCTTCATCTACGTCTAAAAATGCATGTAAAAGATCTTTGTTCATAAATGGTGTTTCTGAGAAATAATAGGAATTTCTGGAAGTTCCATGTAAAAAGGGTTATACATATAAAAATGAGTTTACATTGGCTTCAAGTATAAATTATTTTTAAAAGCCTGAAACAGAGGCCTCTATGTAACAAACAACATCAGGGAAATGGCATTTAGATTTAACTATTCGACTGCTTTATTTTCAACATTTGAAGTGTTCGTTCCTTAAATTGCGCTAACCCTAATTTTTGTGAGGCTATAAAAAGAGTACCACAATATTTTTGGCATCCAGTGGGAGATTTTGTTTATTCATTTAAAATATTTATTTATTTAAACTATTGAATTATTTAAAAATCCTAAAGTAACTAAAATTAAAAATAACCCAGTACAAACAGGAAAAGCCAAGGCACTAAATTATAATTCACAATTTGCACACATATAATGAATTCCCCTAACATCCTGACCTTAACACTTGGGAGAAAAGCTGGGCTGCAAGAATCTTCCAAAGGCCAAGGGGGTTGATGTTCTCCAAATCTCTGGGGAAAGCTGTTCTGCAGAGCAACCTCAAAGACATGCCCCACTGTCCTGCAAGATAATATCTTGGCACATCCTCATCCTGCTGTAGATGGTGCAATGGTCCGACAGATAATCCCAAAATTAACCTCGTTCTGAGCTATCCAGGCTTTAAAAGTGATAGGCAGCACCCTGTATAACATCAAGAAGCATTCTGGAAGCCAGTGAATTTGCATTGACACTCTTATGACTACCTAGATTATCACTGATGTCAGTTTTATCACAAGCCCTGATGTTTTAAATTAAAGTTTGCATATAAACTGTATATACTTCCCTTTCTAAATACTATATTTTGTAATCTTTAAATTAATAATACATTTCAAAATTCAGGGAAGTGTGAACTTAAGGAAAAAACTTTGTTCCAATCTATATAGTGATACGATCAAAGGAAATTCTGCGCTCCACTACTTCAGGGCTAATTCTGTCTAACATTCAACAAATGGATGTTAAATATAATTTTATTGTATGTTATATTGTGTAAAACATTATCTGTGGATTCAATGTTTTATTTTCTTCTGTGGGGTTGAATCTGCTGATTCACAAATGGAAGCAAATAATAGACCGAATATGTGAAATATAACACAACAGGCCTACAAGCTCTGAAACACAGTGGCTACTAATTACAGGACATCCTGTACTATCTCACATAAATACATTGTGTATAAACAGTTATGATTAGTTGCCTTTATGATAAATGTTCCAGGAATTACATAAATTTGATAAAGTAGTTTAGCTCACTTGTGGGAAGTGATGACAATAAAATAAACCATGGAATTCATTCCATTTCTTAATGATAAGAATAAAATCTTATTTCTTCCATTCAATACCACTACTTATGAAAATGTCTGAATACAGATACTGAAGTGAGGAACCAAATGCAAGAAAATGTAGTTCATACCTCTTTGTTCCAAAAGTTTATGTCATGCTCCCTAAGCCCTAGAAAGTATTTGAGCTCTACTCAGAGAAGGGACAGTCAGCCAAATAGATTCTCCTGTTCTCTTTGTCCTCAAGAACTCTGAATTGGTCCAGACATCTGTCGCAATCTATCTTCTTCTCCTCTCTGCAGTCTACATTTCTAACATACTGTATTATCATCTATGACTAGTTTGTTCATCCCAATTCAAAATAAAGTTGCAAATATAGCTATTTGTTTTTTAATTTTTTTCCTCCATACATGTATGTATGATTGTATGTATGTTTCTTGAAGGATTCCTCGATAAAGATACTGTGTTGTTTGAAAAAGGGGAAGCATTTTCCAGAAAGGGGTGGCAGAGTATGACATGATTGGAATGTGCACATGTGATGTACTACTAAAATTTATCTGCTGATTTTTCTTGCATGAGAACTTTGGCACTTAAGGTCATGCTCCATGATGGGACTGTGATATAGCAGCCTCAAGAATGTATTGGATATTTTTTGGCAAACTCATTTTTTTCAGAAATGTGGCTGGTTTGAAAAAAAGGTCCCACATATAAGAATAAGAGTTTACGAAGCTGCCTTACACTGAGTCAGATTTTGATCCCACTAGCCTAAAAGAGGCAGCATGAACTCCCAGGATTTCAGATTGGAATCTTTCCCAACCATTGCTTTAATCAGGAATTAATCTGGAATCTTCTATATATGCTAAGCTGTGATTCTTCCTTTCAGATTGGAAACAAAGTTCATAATTCTCCCAGGAACAGCACTGGAAATGAGGATGAACATACAATATGTGGCCAGGGTTTGAAGTTTAGCATAGCTTTTACCATATTAATCAGCCACATTTTAATATCAGCTAAGTGAAAGGTTAGGCTCCCAGTCTTCTTTAAATTTATTTATTTATTTAAACCCATTGATCATCCAACTCAGTGGACTCTGGGTAGTATACAAAATTTAGGAAAACACAAAAAGAGCGAAAGACATTGAGTCACACAGGTAGCTCAGACTAAAATAATTCAAAGCAAAAACAACAGAGCAAAACAGAAGCCATTGAACTAGTAATAAACACCAACCCCAGGCCTGGGATCAAAGCCAGGTTTCCAAAACTTTCCCAGGTGAGAGGATGCTCCTAACCTCTTGAGCTATGTGGGGACCAAAATAGAGATGAAATGTTCCTAGGGCCCTCAGGATGGCAATGTTTAATGGGGAGACCTAGAATGCACCAACTCTGCTGGAACATACTGGATGGGCAGAAGCAGTTGGAGAGAAGCAGTCATTCAGAAATCCAGGATATATGCCATATAAGGTATGGCTTTATATGGTTTTTATGTTTTTTTAGGTATTAACTAGTAAGGTAGTGTAGCAGTGGTGACACATGGGCACACCAAGAGGAACCTGTTTCTGCTCACACTATTACTTGGGTTGTGGGAACTGTTAGGAAATGAGGGGGGTGCTCTCTCAATGATTCATGATCCTCACTTACAGTGAGACTGCTATTGTTAACCAATGTAGTTTGGTTTGGTCAAATGTAGTCACATGACTTTGCACTTTACAAGAGTCTCACTTAGAAATAAAAATTTGAGTCCCAATTGCTCAAGGATTACCTGTATGTGAGACAGGCAGCTATAAAAATGTGATGAAAAAATTAATAATACAGTCTTTGCAATACTGGGTTCATACTGAACAAATTTAGAAGCACTTAATTTAATGCTCCCTTTAAACAATTCTGGGCATTATAGCTGTTCGTAACACTCACCCCAGCATCTGGTTACCTTCTGCCAGAGAATTCTGTTCTGCTTGCTAGCAAGGTCCTCATTCTCCCCCACCATGAATTTTGCTTTCTTGGAAAGTCAGTTACAGCAGTTTTGCCACTGTAAATTTCCCACGCTGTGAAATTGCATAGACTGGAGTGTTGACACTCACTTGGTACATCTACAAAGGATGCCACTTGGGCCTCATTGTCTGAAAAATAAACAAAATGGGAGGACCGGGGGGGCATTTCTAATCTCTTCCTAAGAGACATGCAATTAAGATTGCCTAGCAAGATGTTGAAGGATAAGTGCAGAAGAAGAAAATCTGAAATGGCACTCCTATAGAGTTTCAAAAGGAACAAAGGAATGTTCAAAAAGATTAATTGTAGAATTCAGGCTGGCCTCTTTTACCACACTTTATGTCTGTTAACAAAAGCATCTAGTTGTAGTAAGTGATAATGTTCAGAAATGAAATTTACAAGATTATAAAATGATTAGTTTCTAAAGCAGATATAGCTGGGCAAACCATGTCTATTATGGAACATGGAACATAAGAATAACAAATAAAATTATTTGGCTGCCTTTTGTTGTGACAATATGCATTAAATTGCAAATTAGGGATACATTCTGAATGACCCATTATTCCAAAATTTACAGAACAAATTAAGCATTATTTGCATCTTTTTCTCAGAATAAGCTCCATATTATTACTGCTCCAGCAAAAATTGTCATTGTTTATCAAATGAAATTACAGTGATTTTTTAAATGTTAGATTATGATGTATTCACAAATCTGGAAGTCACTGTGTGAACACCATATGGAGACATTGATTCAATGTTCAAGATAGAGAAAGGAGTGTGGCAAGATTGTATTATTTCACTTTTCTCATTCAACCAGTGTGCCAAAATGATCATAAGGAAGCTGGAACTCAACGAATCAAAAACCAAAGTAAAGACTGGAGGAAGGAACATCTACAGTCTTTGACATGCTGACAACACAATTCTCCTCCCAAAAACCAAAGAAGGCTTCAAATATCTGGTCAAAAATATTAAAGAAAGGAGTGAGAAATCTGGCCTTTTCCTGAACATTAAGAAACCCAAGATCATGACCAGTGCAAAGAATGCAAATGTCAAAATAACAGTTGATGGTGAAGAGATTGAATGTGTTCAAAAATTCACCTTCTTAGGAACATGGAATGATCAAAGCAGTGAATGTAGTCTAGAAATTGTCAAATTGCACCAGGTCACACAGCAATTATGAGCCTGAATCAATTTTGGAAAACAAGGATATCAGCCTGGCAACTAAATACAGATTAGTCCATACTATTGTATTTTCCATAGCTACCTACAATTGTAAAAGTTGGACCATGAAAAAACTAGACAGGAGAACAATCAGTTTGTTCAAGTTGAGATGTTGGAGAAGACTCCTATGCATTTCTTGGATGGCAAAGGTGATCACCAACCAAGTACCAGAACATATAAAATCAGGCATATCTCTAGAAGACAAAATCACAAAATTCTGCATGACTTACTTTGGCCATGTTATGCAATCAGACTCACTGGAAAAGGCAGTTATGGTAGAAATAGTCAGAGGTAAAAGAACAAAGGTTGCAAAAACACTGTGATTAGACACCAAAAACTGACACAGCAGCAGCACAGAAACAGTTGAAAGAAATTGTACAAGATTGGAGAATGTGGAAAAAAACACCAAGAATCAGACATAATTGAATCATGGTGTGATAGTAAACATTCTTACAATCCTTAATGTCAAAAAGTTAATGACTTGACTTAAAGTTAATGTCAAGCTCAAAATCAAACTCAAAAGTTAATATTAATGTAAGTGTTAGAAGAATCACCTGGATTCAAAATCCACGCTGGGTCATCTTAAAGGACACACACGTGGCAAATTGCTGGAAGCAGAGGCAGAGTTTAATTTGACAGCATGGTAGATAGCAATCAAGGTAGCTACAGAAAAGCAAATAATATTTAGAGGGACATTAGGCTTTTGACAGACAACTGAGATTTGTTTGCATATACATTGGGTGCAGCTCAGAAAACAAAAAACAGGATTATCTAATCAAATTTGCTGATTATCTTGGTGTTTGCTTGTCAATTGCTGTGTTCTTAGGACGTTATTATTTTTAGTGAGTTGTGACTTTTTTCATGAAGGTTTTATCCTTTTTGGATTTAATCCTTTTTTACCCTTTGACTAATTTTAGTCTTTCAGCTAGTTTATGCAACTGTTGCAATAATGTGTCTTATCTTTTGTAACATTTTTTCTTTTGTTCTGACTATTGTACTACTGAATGACTGTGAATGACTGGGGAACTGAGCGACTTAGAGCCACTTGTGGAATGATTAATGTTATATATGTGTCTGTATAGAATAAACTTAATCTCAAATAATTCTCACGTAAGTAAAGTATTATTAAAATGTGGTTTAGATATCTACTCTAGATGTCTAAAGAGCCTTGTTACATCTTTTAGTTACATTGTTACTAACACAACAGAGACACCTATGTACATAAAATAATTATAACTTACATTTTTTTGGCCATTAATTAACAAGTGAAGTCAGATAAAGCACTAAAAAATTCATCAGTTTTTTTATACTGCTTCCCATAATTTCAGGGAAATTTCTAGGTAGTGCTTCAGATAATCCTTCACAGTGCTACTATGAATTTCCAGATAAGACTTTAATCTTATTCCTGCCTTAATTGAATAGAGAATTTAATAGTGTTTTTAGTCAATTCTACCCCATGGAAATGAATGCAACTCCTGAAAAAACAAGCACATGATGTGCTTGAAGTAAAAAGAAAAGCCAAATTGTTTTAAAATGTTTTAGGTGTTCCTCATGCCCACAAAGGAGCATGGTGCCATTCGAATACTAAGGCAATGCCTATAAATCTTTATGTTTGAATGTGTATATGTGCATGTGTGTGTTTGTGTACAGATTTTTTTAAGCTTTAAGATTTTGATTTCCTGCCATCACTTTCTATGTTCTAACTAAATTTTTGCTCCATATTTTACATTAATAAACTTAGTTTAGAGAGTACTATAGATTTTAATGATTTAGTGATTTTATATTGTTAGTCATTTGTATTATGATTGTTTAGTCGTTTTAAGCATTGTGGTGTATCATTTCCATAGATTTATAGTCATTGTTAATTTTGTAATCCAAATTCATTTATAAACTTAACAGAATATGGCAATTAAAGCTTAACAATTGTTCAAAAGAAACAGAGGCTATAAAAAGCAAGGAGATGCATCATTCATCAAAATATTCATTCCTGTTCAGAATCCTAACAAATGGATTTAGAAATTCTGCAAAGAGCATCTGAATTAAAATAAGTATAAGAACAAATATAAACAATCATTTTGTTGTACTGAATTGTAATGAGAAGATGTACATAATGGCTTACAAAAGCAAATTGCATTTTTTTCACTTATTTCCAGAGACCTGAAAAGTGATGGGAAACTTTCACGACATCAACACTTGTGGAAAGACGTTCTGCCAGACCTGGAGTTTGTATGAAAACCCTGAGATGCAGCCATTTCAGGTTATACCGACATCACTCTGTTGGCCTGCTGCGTGAGAACTTTTTCTGGTGTGTGTCCTGTATCCTGCCATGTGAGAAATGTATATATTCTTGCCACTTCTTTCCTTTCCTCATGGAATTGAGAAAGTCTCCTGGATAGGAGACAAAATGTCTTCCAATTACATCAAATAACAAAAGTCCAGTTGGCTTTTTGAGAAGGTTTCGCAATAAACCTTATGTTTATTTTTGTCTGTTTTATCTTGTGGACAACTTTTTTCTCAGTAGCAACCTTTCTTGATCTGATAGGAAACAATAGGCAAGATTTGGTTGACATTTTGGTGGAAATAATAGGAAACTAGGCACACACAAACACACCCCAGTGAGGCACCACCTTGCTGTGGTTGGGGGGCTTGTGTGCTCTAATGAAGATGAGAGCTCTGCCAGAGGT
>JANHZU010004094.1:55689-69056 GCA_032468055.1 Acrochordus granulatus | reverse complement strand
GCAAGACAGGGAGGCCTGGCGTAATGTAGTCCATGGGGTCGCGAAAAGTCGGACACGACTGCGCGACTGAACAACAATTTTTGTAATGTCTCCTATAGCTTTTCTATAATAAACCAATCTCTCCTTATGAAGTTGTTGTTGGTTTTTTTCTTTTTTGCATCAGTAGCCAACAGCACTCTGATATCATCAGATATGATCAGATATGATCAGCAGTCTGATAGCAAAAAAAAAGAATAGAAGGCAAATGGAGCAGAACTCTATTTGGGTTTCCTCACATCTTTTCTGAAGGAGGAAGAAACTGAGTAATCAAGATTAGAAACAGACACCCTTGTAGTGATTTTATTTGCACAACATAAAAGATAATTATGTTTCAGTTATTCTATGGCTTCTTTGATGAGGGAAGATATAGATCAGCCAAACTTATTTCTTCAATTAGGGAGAAAATTTTGAACAATGGATTCCAGTTCTTTCCTGCATGGACAATTAGACAACATTGCAGAAAAAGAGCATTTCCTTTAAGACAGCTCTAGTTTACCACCAAAAGATCAAACTATTTCCAGACTGTATTGTGGGTACTACTGTCCAGCCAGAATGAATGGCATCTCTTTCTGTCTCACACACACATACAAGAGCTTTCCAAGACCATTTTCTTAGCTGATCCATGCCATCAGAAAGTGATTTTATCTGCTCAGTGTGATGTTCTATAAAGCTGGGTTTTACAATGCTGGGATGAGAAATTGGATCCACCCATATTTCTTTCAATACTGGGGGAAAAGGCTATTTTTAAAAAGTTACTGAATATTGAAAGAGGAGAAACAAGCTTTTCCTCATAACCTAGATGTAATAACTGAAACAGGTTTATTGTGACTTTTCTCATAAGTGGAAGAAAGGCAGGAGATGGGAAAGAAACTCAGTAGGCCAAATGGTTCTGTTTGGTTTATGGCTAGGTATTCTCATGCCTGATTTAAAAAAAATGCTGTGTCACTTGACTTATTCATTTATTCAACAAATTGATATTTGGTAGATGTCTGTCCATCTACCAAAAGGAACTCAGCATTGATAAGCCAAGGTAATTCACAAGCTTTGACTGATAAAAAGCATATTTATTTTTCACATTTCTGAACCACCCGTCTCTCTTACAGAGGGACTCTGGGCAGTGTACAACAAAATATCAAGATATAAAAACAATATATAAAAGTTAAAAATTTAAAAGAGGCAAGGATGAGTAAAATATTGTTAAAAATTAATTAAAGACAAAGGAAGGGTCTAGTTAAGAGGGTTGCCCTGTAAAGTATCACTCCAAGTCCTTTGTGTGAAACATGCCATGTCTTCTTGAAAGCTTGGCATAAGTGCTTCAAATACATCATAATGTCATCTGAACATTCTGGTAACTGTACAGATGATGGTTCTAATGACATATGGTCACTAACAGCAGGCAAAAGCCAAAGTAAATATTTTGGGCTGAGCTATGTAAATGGAGAATCATTTAAAATTGTCTAAACATAGGGAGGATAGAACAGTGGAAATGATTGAAACTACAAATAATTGATCAGCAAGACCAAGATTGAATCCTAATAGTTTAGCCTGCCAGTATTCACTCAGCAGAAAATGTTTAACTGATTTCAGTGATGTTCACATCTGAGTGTTTGAATGCCTATGAAACTTGTCATGTAATGATTTTTTTCATACTTTTCCAATTTATGCAAATAATAATTCTTATTCAAAGTTTAAATTGAAGTCTGTAATATTTTAGAGAAAATCGTTAGAAGGAATAATAGGTGTGGTCACTGTCAAATTCAAAAACAGATTCCTGAAAACATTTTCATATTCATTTCTATCTGTATTACATACACATTGTTAAAAATTAAAGCTGCTCAATGAAAATAGACTGAGAACTCTTTTTGCTCTCACTCCTATTCAGTTAAGTTTGCATCTGTTTTTTATTTGTTTCTGGAGAGACTCAAGGTCTGAGAACAAAGCTACTAACAGGAAACATATGGAAAAGTTCTACAGTAAGTGAACAACTGACTTCAACTCCCAATGCCACGTATCACATTCCAGTGTCTCAACTAATCTGGGAAAAAGCTTGTAGCATTTACTTTACAAATTCAATCATATGAGAGTGCAGTTACTATATGAAATTTTAAAAGTTAGTAAATATAAACAAGCGGAAAAATAAACAGACTGAAATGGCATAGCTAAAACATTTATTCAAATATTAAATGAAGTAGATGACCATTATAATCTTAAAAATTATTTCATAAAGCTATTTCAACAGCATATGCTGCCAGGAAGGAAAGCTGTACAGTGGAACCTTGGATTGAGAGCACCTTGGTGCACAAGATTTTCTCAAAACGAACAAAAAGTTTTAATAAAATTTATTTTGGTTGACGAGCGGCACCTCACAAGATGAACACCGCGCCATGAGCTCACGCGGGAATTCTCACAACGGAGCCGATGGTTCTCCTCTCTCTCTGCGTAAACAGCATAAATTAAGTGAAAGGCGTTGAAGAGAAGGAACTGCCGAGACTCAGGCTCCAGATTCTTCTTCCAGGCAGTCCCCTCCCCCTCCTCTCCTTCTTGTGTCCCTCGCACCAGCCAGGACTGTTCTCAAAGCGCGTGTGCAAACACCCCCCCCTCATCGCCTGGCACCATCCAGCCCATCCCCTGCTGCCTGTCTCTTCTCCCCTCTCATAGCACGGAGGCAGGTTAAGACAAGAAACATTTCCAAACCGCTCAGGAAAGACCTCCGGAAAGACATTGCTGAGGGAAAAGGGAAAATGCCATTTTGCCTCAGTGGCAGTGGCAGCGGATCCTCCGATCCAGCAGGGGGCACCAGACAGCAGCTGAGGGCAGAATCTGCCTTGAAGCACATCCATAAGTGCTGGTTAGTTTGTTCTATTTCTGCTTTATATTGTGTGTTAATAATTGTTACTTGTTTCAGAAGTTAGGGACAATAATTTCTAGATAAAATTCCAATGAAAATGATTTTTTGTGAATATTTTTGGGGGCGTGGAACGGATCGTCTGACTTTCTATTGTTTCCTATGGGAAACCTCATTTCAGTTTTAGAGCATTTCGGACTAAGAGCAGTCTTCAGGAACAGATCAGGCTCGTAGTTGGAGGTTCCACTGTAGTTTGTTTATAAAACAAGAACATTTTAGTAGAGGTGTAAGTTTAGAGTCATTAACCGTACAATCACTGGGAGAGAACCATCAAAGTCAAGCTATTCTTCCCTGGACTTTATATGACCCATTAATACAGAATGCAAATTTTAGAATACACGAACAGCATGTATAGAGTTTACATGTAAAATATGACCACTTCTGATTTATTATTGCAAAAGTTCAGTATTAAAAAATGAGGTCACAAATACAGTATTGGTTTGCTTCATACCAACCCAATTTTGTGTTCATTGTCCTTATGAAGCCCAAATATTAATTTTTTATATGTGACATTATCCCATGTCTAAGGAATGTTCAGAATCCTCAGTGGCCAAGAGCAGTAAAATAATTTTCTTTTCTTCCTCTCAGGAATAGGAATCTGCTAGAAAAGTTTTGATTTTCTGGTTTTCTTAATTTCAAGAAAAAAGGACTTTATTAGAATAAGAATTCTCTCAAAAATGAAGTAATAAAAATTTCCAGCATGAATAGTAGGAAAAAGTTGCAAAAAAGGTGCATAGTTGATAAGGAATGACAATCATCAGCAACAACGCAGCTAGCAATATGAAAACACATACAGTGAAATATTTGTTTCCAATGCACCTGATTTTTTTTTCTCAAATAGGATAATCCAGAGTTCTTAGTTTTCTTCATGTTATGAATATAACATAAAGGATGCATTAAATTAAAATGAATGAATTTAATAATAAAATCCCTTCTCAGGGATTCTTGTCCACAGTAGTAGATGTAGTGGTTATCTGAATTAAATTCTCCTATTCCTGTCCATTTTAGTTCACTGATTCCCAAGATGTTAACATTCAATCTCGCCATCTCACATTTGACTACATCCAGCTTCCCTTGATTCATGGATCTCACGTTCCAGGTTCCTATGCAATACTGTTTTTTACAGCATCATACTTCCCTTTCACCTGCATTCACATCCACAGCTGAGCATCCTTTCAGCTTTGGCCCAGCTATTTCACTCTTTCTGGAGCTAAATGCAGAATTTGCTGATTTGTAATATGGTTTTTAAAAAATATATGTAAAAATGGCTTGTTGTTTATTGTTTGGAGTCTCTTGTTAAATTGTGTAACACAGATGAGTAATGATATTATAGCTGGCTAAAAACTCATATGACTACGGGGTAGAATAAATGTTGTGAAAATGAATATAATTCCACAGTTGGCATTTATTCTAAGAGGGATGTCTATGCTAATGCCACTTAGATGTTTTGGACCAATTGAAGGGTTAATGATTCTCAAGGTTCTCTTTCTAGACTTTCCTTGGTATTAATGGGCTTACATATTAACTTCTTGTGGTGGGGATGTTGGAATGAAAATTAGATAGATGGGTCTATCATAGGCAATTATTATTCGGAACTTCTGAAATCTTGATAAGCATTCTAATTATAGCTGGAACTGTTTTGTATTTCCAGCATTAAAGACAGCTAGACATATTTGAATTCTGTTGGGAAAGAAATTAAAGTCTGACTTTAGTTCTCATAAGAGATTGTAGGAAAAGAGATGGCAGAGTCAGAGAGAGGGATGAAAAGAAGGATCAGTCTAGAATCGCTACACAGCCACAAAAGTACTAAGTCCAACTCCTCCTGACTGCTGTGGAACCTTAATTGTTGTCAACAAGGTGCTGACCATTACTTGAGAAGATTCTTGTGTGTAGATTTTAGCAATAAATCATTTAATTGGAACCTTTAAGAGTGGACCAGATCATTTCTGCTGATAGAGACTGAACCTTAATTAAAATAAGCCAATAAAGACTTGTTTCTAGAAAACCTGGGCTGAAAATAGGGTTAATACTCTATATCAGTTTATTGCTAATGATAATTTTAAGTTTGTGAATGGCTTTTGTTCAATTAAAACATCTATTGCATGCTCAGTTTGGAACAAAGGCCGTCTCAGAAATTCCTATGATTTTAAATATATTAGATAAAATGTGTGTGTGGGGCAGTGGATATTAGAAACAAAACCAATAATTTTGATCAACAATGAAAAACATGATAAAATATTGATATGTACAATACATTTGGAACACAAAAATGGAGTTTTCCATTTTAAGAAGTCAGTAAAAAATTTTAAATAAATTTCTTACAGGTGAGATTAACTCATCAAAAAAAAAAATTGGGAATTCCTTAGGAGATGTTTAAAAAGGATTGATTATCTACTTTGCTATATTTCCATACTGAAGAGCAGTCAATTTCATATGATATTGAAAAACAGCACAACAGGAAGTAGTCTTAAAAGTTCCTTCTAAGGGCCATTTTATTCAAATCTCCTCCCAATTTTTATTATATCAAGAAAATCATTCTTAATAGATTAACTCTAAAAATGTCTTCCTGAACTGAAATCATGAATATAGATGCTTAAAAATAATTTTATGTTTATCAAGTTGTTTACAGGTATATATAAACTAATACATTTGTGTTTTTAATATGGCTTTTTCTGATTTTTAGTCTTATGCACTAAAGGTAATAATTATCTTTAGAATTATAATTATTCTTTGATTGTATTACTTCTGTTATTCTATCAGCTCTTAATAGTTTAGTGTGATTATTAATTTTGCATTAATAAAAAAGCAAAAGAAATGGTGGAGAGCAGATTTTACCAGGGGTAAAAATGATTTGTGTTCTTGTTAATTGAACGTACAGCCAAATGTATTTTATTTATTTTTATCCCACCTTTATTATTTTTATAAATAACTAAAGTGGCAAACATAACTAATATGCCTTCCTCCTCTGATTTTCCTCACAGAGTTGTTGCCATGAGGAAAATCAGAGGTTTTGGGTTGGGCTGAAAGAAAATCACTGGTTCAAAATCACCCAAACAGTTATCATGCCTAAGGTGGGACTAAAACTCAGGATCTCCCAGTTTCTAGTCTCATGCCTTAACAGTTAGACCAAACTGGCTTTTTCACACAAGTATTATATGAACATAGCCCTTAAAATGCTCTAGCTTGCAAGGGTTGACAGTGCCTATGTGTATCAGTATGCATGAAATGCAAATAATTGAATGCTAAGAACAGGGAAGATGGTACAGTCTAAGATTTTAGTTCATTATTTCATGCCCTTAATGTTGGTTCTAGGTAAAAACTTATACTTTGGTCAATATCAATGTAATTTTATTTTCAAATAAACCAGTTTGACCCATGAAACTTCAGTGAGATTATGCTGTTGATTTTCCTGACCCACATTTCTATTTATAAAAACTAATATATTCCAGTACAACTTGTTCAGGAAATGTGTATCAACTAGAGATAAGATTGTAGTTTTGTCTAAGGTCAGTATTTCTTCAACTGTTGACATTACAGCTTCTGTTGAAGATCATTAAACATCACTCATTAAAATATTTCTACAAACCTAAAATAAAGATAGCATCATACTCTAATTTAGCACAAGGTAATCTGCTACTGCTGTTGGATCAGCTTCAGAAGAAAGAGATTGTTTGCTCACAGATTATAAAGGTATGTAAAAGAAGCACATTTTGGAACACTTAGAAAGAAACTTTGAGTAGATAAATCTTGTTCCTCTGCCTCTGGCCAATACTTTTGTCCTTGGGATCAGTGAGAACAGAAATATAATGCTTGATAGCAGTTGTTTTTACATAATGCACTGACTCACAAACTAGCTAGCCACATTTTACCCTAACAGCTCATGTGGTTATTTATGCTTCAAGGTTTACATAAAATCAGAACATTGCACTGATTAAACTGTGGTTAAATTGTTTCTGGGTAAGCATGTCCTGCATAAATAGCTAATATTTTTTAATAACAGTAGCTTTAATAATTCAGAAATTGTTGATATCTGCACTGCAGTTTTCCAACTCAAGGTTATTAAGAATTTTCAAAATGTTTAAAGAGAACATGAATAGTATCTTTCTCTTCATTAGATCCACTGCATTATAGATGCTGATAAACTACTGATGGTGTATTATTTCACAAAGGATTCCACTCACTTGTTCCTTATCTTCCCAAATCTTTTTTTCCTTATGCTTTCTCTTGTCCATCCTATTTGTCTATTGACATCCTATCTGTCTATATGTCTGGAGATAAACCGATGCAGATATGATACAGAACATGGTAGAATTCTGAACTCTTCTACTTCAGTTGGAAGGGTTAGTGGTGGTAGGAAAGAATTATCATATCAGCTTTTGCCTTAGCTCTTTGGCATGTAAACTTTGATTAATACCAAGGAAGCAAGCATTCTATAACATAACAACTCCCTCTCCTAAACAGAGTCCAGGGTTCCATCATTTTATTCTAGAACAGAATAAAATGGCCAATAATCCAGTTATAATACAAGTTATATACATTGGTAGTTTCCATTAATGTCTGAATCAGTGTGAATGGTGTGGAGGAATGTGGAATATCCCACACCTTTTTTATTTAAGTTATTTAAATCCATCCTTTAAAATATTTGTGAGTAGTTTTAAAAAAGGACAGGAAGCAGTTCAGATACTGTGAACTGAGTGGCCCTATTTTTTCTCCTTGAGAAGTTTGAGGAAAGAGCAGTACTCTGAGTTCCAAGATAGGTGAATATTTCTCTGTCATACAAGTGCAGTTGTCTGGAGGTTTAGTCATGGCAACTGGATTTTTGTCTTAGAAACATTTCACTGGTTATCCAAGCAGCTTCTTCAGTCTAAGAAAAAAAGTTGGTCACGGAACTCCATTTATGTCTTCCAAAGACAATAGGGGGATGGGAGTATGCAGAGAGTTGTTAGGGTGTAAATGCCTGCCTCCTTTCTTGCTGCCCTTTCATAATCTTGCATCAGTGTCAGGGCTTCTTCCCCAAAATATGTTGCAATATGTAGATGAAGATTTCTCAGTCATACAGGTGAAGTTGTCTGGAGGTTTAGTCATGGCAGCGAGACTTCTTTTTGTCTTAAAAATGTTTTGCTGCTTATATGACTTCCAAGGCAAAACCTCAGAAGCCCCCCCCTCCCAATAATGAGAACATTCAGGTGTCCTCAGTCACTGTTAGGCATGAAAGACCAGATCCATAAATCCAGGTTCAAATTAACTGATTTATTGCTAAAGCCTAAATACAAGAATCTTCTCAACTAACAGTCTAACACCTGTGGATATTAGATAAGCTTCAATAGCAGTCACGGAGGGTTGACTTTGTGTGTTTGTGCCTATGGAGTGATTCTAGACTAATCCCTCTTTTTACTCTTCCCCCAAGCTCTGCTGTCTCTTCTCATACAGTCACTGTTTCTCTCATCCTATGCAGAATACAAACATCCAGGTGTACTTACACCTACACCTCTCTGTTCATTTACCTGAAAGTCTTTATCTTCTCATCCCTTATTAAGCAATGTCAGCTTTGCAAGATAGTCCAGATAAGCAGCATACCCAGAAGTACTATTTCTAACTTTATTGGAGGGTTACATGAAGAAAATCTTGCAAATCTGAAAGTACATCTCCCCCAACTTGCCTTTACAGTCTAAGAAACTAGGGAGGGTCCTTCTGAGATGTCAACCAAATCCCCATTCCTTTTGGGGACTCAGCTGTCACTTATCTAAACATTATCTAGTCTGCAATTCTTTCTCCTGTCTCTCAGGGTCATTCCCATATACCATTATAAACAGGAAGGAGAAAGGGAGTAACTATCAACAGGCGCAGGGGAAACTTCTAGGATTTCTAAGGGCTCCAGTTCCACTGGATGGTTGACCCTTTTCTTACTCCATTCCTAGATGATCCAAGTGGAGGAGGAAGGGATAAGTGGTGGTGCTATTGAGGAACAGCTGAATCAGGAGCAACAGTGGAGGGGAATATAGTTAGTGGCAGCAGTATTGTCAGGCCCAAGCCCATAGATGGCACTACAAAATCTAGTCAAGTCCAATCCTTTATATGCTTGTACCTAATGGACAATATCTTGCCAAAGTAAAGCTATAATTCTCTACCCTAATAGATATAGCCTGAGAGATTCTAGAGTGTAGCTACCCTAAATCTCTTCCCCCTCTTCCATTCAGCTTGGGTCTTTGCAATTTCTTAATTTGGGTTTCTCTCTGGAATGTGCTGTCTCCTCCGTGGGGAAGTACTGTGCTGCCAAGACTGTTTCAAGACATGTTGAAACTCCACTGTTTCTCCAGGTGCACATCTCATCACAAGTACCAATTGTAGCTCCTTTCCTGTCTTTCCTTCTGTACTGCTTCTCCATTAGGGCTCCTACTGGAGCCACAGCAATCAGATTTATTGAAGATGTGGCAAGGGGAGCCAAGTGCCCCTGCAGACCCCAAAGCTCCCAATTCCCAATTGTCTCTGTTATATGGACACCCCCAAAGGGAATATCCTGTCCTTATTCATATAATTTACTAAATATGAGTATAAATTGTGGCTACAATGCTAACCATACCCCATGATTTATGCTGTGCTTTATATCATGAAAACTAGTAGGTCTTATAAAAACTTTACTTGAGATGATATTTGATATGGGGATCATTTGGCAATCAATTATACAAGAATATTTTCAATAAACACCGTTGAGCAGACTTGGTTAAAACCACTATAGAATTATACATCCCCGTCTACTGTTTGAACAAGAAATTGGGATGAGCATAGAAGGAATAAGTATCAGGCTTCTTCATAAAAAGGGAATGCAACAAATGCAGGTTTCAGCCTGGCCTCCCCCTAGAAATATGATCCAAACTGAGAAAGGAAACTCCAATCCAGTACAAATAAAATACGGCATCATAAAATAGAATTTCCTCTAGGCCATTCCTTTATTACAACAATATACAGATTGCTCAGTTATGTTCAATTGTGTATTTATGTATAATTGATAAGTAACTTTTTTATATTGTACATTTTATGGCTAGTAATTAGAATTATTAGAATGAAACTTGCCTTATAAAATTAAGAAAGTGCAAAGAGGTTGGTTGCATACACTTCCAATGGGCACATAATTCCATAGTGAACCTATGACACACAGAGAAGAAACTTAGATGGGAAAATTCCTTGTATATGCTTACATTTTGATTCAAAGCTGAATGCCTGACCAGCTAGATAAGCCTGTACTTGAATTATCCTAGAAAAAACTATTATTAGGTTCCTTAGATTTCACTGAACACAATGTGACACTGCCCCAAAACATGAAATCTTTACAGCCATAATTCTACTGCTAACCCTTCTCCCGCCTGCTATACTCCAATTCTCAGAAGCTACTACAGTATTAGCATAAATCTATATATTGATGAATTTTTTCAGTAGATGAGAAATTCTACTGGGTAGAGAGTAAAACTGGAATCAGTGGAAAATATTACTCATACAGGTTGATCCTGCTTCTAAGCAGGTCTATAATATTATACCTTCAACAGAAGCATGAGGTGTTACAAAATCTCAGTGCCATGCCTCACTTGATTTCATTGTTTTGATAAAATGATGAAGATAACAATGAAGAATTAAATATATAATTTGCCAGTTTGGTCTAGTGGTTAAAGCACCAGGCTAGAAACCAGGAGACTGTATGTTCTAGACCCATCTTAGGCACAAAAGCCAGCTGGGTGTCTTTAGGCCAATCATTCTTTCTTAGCCCAATCCATCTCACAGTACTGTTGTGAGGAAAAAAGGAAGAGGAAGGAGTATTAGATATTTTGCTGTCTTGAGTTATTTATAAAATTAATATAGGTGAAATTTTTTTAAACAAAACAAAGTTATTTATTCTACCTTTTCTGCAGGAGCCCAAAGCAGCTTATATGGAGATCTCCCCAGATAATGGGGTGAATAACTGGCCAAAGTCACACAACGAGTTTCTATTACTGAATGCAGACTTGAATCTCTGTTTCCTTAATCTTCAGCCAACTTCATGGCAATTGTGCTACATTGAGTTTTAGGAGAAATATTAAAACATTTTTTAAAAAAGTTCTCAAACAATTACAAATATGAAACAAACTGATATTGAGTCTGAAATAATGAATTCTGTGCAATATTTGCCATTGTCATGATCTGAGAATCTTGTGTCAGCTGAGAGTCAAGCAGCACACCCAAAATGCTACCTTCCTCTTTTAATGGGATTAGAACAGCATTCAGCATAATCTCAACATCAGTCCCAAAACTGAGCTTTTGTACTCTCTATGCCAAAGTTTAATCATAGATTTTTCTGTGATGAGAATGGTAGAGCTATTGAGAAACTTTAATATAGTGTACCTATCATGTTAACCCATAGTCTGTTCAAATATGGTAATGGCATTCTTATATTACTCCAAGCCAAACAAACACATTATTGCTTAATATAATTGAAAACATCGTGAAGTTCAGTGCTGCCAATACATTTACATAACACCATGCAGCAATATTGTTCTGAGTAATTAATACTCTTATTTATCTATGTCCCCAAGGCAGCTAATAGAAACTTTGGCAACAGTGACATATTTGCAAAAATAAAATCACTTGCAACTGTTCTGTCTTAGTTATCAAACAATTTGAAGATTTGATTCATGATATTTACTTATCTCTTTGAGTTTTCATGCACTGATTAATTTTCTATATATTACAGGTTTATCTGTTGGTGGTGGTATGTTGTGATTGATTCAGCTTTTCGAAATTAGTCTAGATTTTATATTTCATTTTGTTAATGGCTCGGTTAGCACATGTTAAGATAAAATATATCTGACTAGTTTGTGGTTCAATATTTTGTGGGAACTAAGCCAGTATATTTACTGTAGATTTTGGTTCAATTAATTGGGTGGAGTCATACAATCAAGTGAACTTAATAATCCAGAGTTCAGATAGCCATGAATTAGAGTGTTATATAAACACAGCCAATGTAATTAAACAGAGAAAGATGAAAATTATTATTTCTTAACAGTCATTTCTGAAGTTGGTGCAACAGTGTATCAACATACAAGGGAGAAAGCAGATGAGGTGGAAACTAGTGATTCCCAGGCTAAAAAGAACTGTTATATAAACATATCATGATTACTCCAGGCCATTAAGTGAATCACCAAGTACAGGTTAACTCAGAAAGACAAGATAAAAACCAAGTGTTTATTCTGCAGTGGCAATCAGCTTGTCTAAGGCTTCATTCTTGTGTGCTACTTGTGCTATAGATTCTCTTCTTGCCAAGTCTTACAAGTCTTTTGACAAATCAAGTGTAACACTGAATAAGTTCTTTGGGGTTGATTTACTGTTGAGTCTTGGTATAAAGCTGACAACAGGGTAGTATAAGAACGTGATATGTTAGGATTCACTATATAGCTGTTCATCTCCTGTCCCTGCCCTCTTTTCAGTTGAATTTTTTTGGAATTTTTGCAGCCATTCAAATCATTTCAGAATTGCACAAACATATTCACAGAAATATATCACCATATCTCTACTGGTGGAGGTATATTTCAAGATAAGTGGGCTAAAACATTTTCATCCACATAATCTAACTAGAGCACCTTCAAATATAAGCTTGTGCCCTAAATTGCCTTCATGCTCTTCTTTTGATACTAAGGAAGATTTTAATTCCTTTGCAAATGTGAAAAACTGCTCTTTTAGATAAATGAATGGCTTCAATACAGCAAAATAAAACGTCATTTAGATAGCTTAATCTATCTTTTTATGCTACTTTAGAGTTCTTTTACATTCAGGCTATTTCAGAAGGATTATATAAATGTTAATCCACTCAGAATGTCTCTTGCACAATGAGAGCCATAAGGTCTTTAACATATATTATGCTCTGAAAAACCAGGATAAGCCTCTGTATAACTCTTCCTCAGCTTTATCTCCCCCCACCCCAGAAATTCTAGGAGTTGAATTTCAGTCCATCAAGAGGGAAGGAAAGAGAAAGGGTGAAGTGTAACCCTTTCCCCCAGCATTTTACATTAATTATTTAGGTTTCTTTGAATAAATTTCAATAACACTAAGAAGCTATAGTTTTCAGCCTACCTAGGTATGAACACCTGGATAGTGATGACTGATCTTGGGGGGGAAAAACTAAGCAGGATCAGATATGATTAGTCCTTGGATAGGAGACCATCAAGAAAGTACAGGACTTGTAGGTCTGACCCAGAAATTAGAAAAACTTCCCAGAAGTTCAGAAAAAACCTCTCCATATTGTTGCCAAGAAAACTTCACTGAATAGTCACTGACCAGCTTGACTTAAAGGGTTTTTTTTCTGTTCAGTGCATTTGTTGTTTAGTCGCGCAGTCGTGTCCGACTCTTCGCGACCCCATGGACTGCATTACGCCAGGCCCCCCTGTCCTGCACTGCCTCC